>JALLOT010003834.1:0-10828 GCA_036939595.1 Thalassiosira livingstoniorum | reverse complement strand
CAGTCCACTAGACCTAGCTCCTCATAAAATAGCCAATGTCATGACTCGCTAGATCCTAGCCTTTTCCTTAGTTCAACAACTTCTTTTTTCCATCAACAAAATTCCACCTCGATATTCTATTTTTTGTTTCTCTTTTTTTACAGGCACCATGGAATCTACCTTTCCTAGCAAGTAAAATCTTCTTAGATATAAAAACTATGAGAAATAAGCATGTATGTAAGTAGAAAATGAGTAATTTTTGTCAAAAATTTAATTTTGAGTTTGAAATTGTCCCTGTGACTGTGCATGGCACCTGAAAGCTGAAAGTGGATGTTGCAAATCATGAGGTTCAAGTGAGAGTGATAACTGACCAATGGTTTTGCTTCCAAGAATGGCATCAAATCCACTGCTTCAATTTTGGATTCTGATCTGGTGCTGCATTACTCTTTGGAATCAAACAATAGCACTAACCAATGCAATCACCATTATGTCACTAAATTGTTGCCGATGGACTAATTCATTGCATTGTTGTTGATGTAGTTGAACATGATCCATTAGCACATGGTTTCCAATTTGACTTCAACACTTGATTGGGGTCTGCCTTGAAACGATTTCGACAACAGATTGTTGTTGTCTACATTAAAATAAATGGCTTGCATTGCTTGTCATTACTATTTTTAACTCGGAATCTGTAGTAATTGAGTGCTTATTAGAAGTAATTAAATTTGTAGGAGATAACAGATACACCGCCATTGCCATTGTCATTGTCATTTCACTTGATGAAAATCAACATGGACACCTCAGCTTTCTGTGTCAGGTATTGCAATGTGCATGCAGTGTGCAAGTGAAGAAGAATGGCAGGCCTAAATTCAAATCAATATTAATATTATATTATGCATATGTTTTTGTTTGTACAACTTCCTTTTATCATATTTGAACACAAAACTGTACATATACATATGCACGATGATGATGGTAGTTTTTGATGGTTGATGATTAAATCCAAATTATTTAAGCTATTCTGAATTTTAGACTGTCATTTCAATTCAAATCCTATCCCATATACCAAAAATATGCAATTTTTGTCCAACTTCAAATTAACATTACTCAGTTAATATTGGGTTGTTTTGCTTGAACTCTTCATTATTCTAGCTTTCATGACCCCAATAAATTATACATTGTGCTTTTATAGTGTTTTTTTATATTTTTGAAAATGAATATTGTCAGTTGAAGTCAAATGTACAGGATATTGCTCAAATCTTAAGTATGCTTAATTTTAAAGAAGAGCGAAAAAGGTCACATTATCAACATTTTTAAATAGAGTTACCTTGCCAGAAAGTCCAAAACACCAACAGTGAACATTTGATGGTCGATTTTATCATGGAAACCTCAAGATTTATTTATTTCATTCTGGTGAGAAAGGTGTTGCTATAGAGAAATTTAATGTAAATAATCATTTACATACTTAAGTACATAGAATGTGCATTTGATATGGAATGGTACAATACTATGATTGTTTCATTAAGGGGTCAAATTGGTATCAACATTTCTAAATGGTATCATATCTTAAAAGGTTGTTTCAATTTGAGTAAATGGCTTTCACATGCCATGAAGCTACATATGACCTCAGTACATATTTAAAAAGGTCCCCTGACATTGTTGCAGCTTTTGGTGGGGTGGCTGCTAAGCACCCGCCACAAAAGGCTAGTACCACAACTACAATTTTTGCCATTTTTTTAAATGATCTCAACAAGATAGCTGATGTTGTTTTAAGCCAATAAAGGCTCAAACTCTATCAATCCATCAACTACAACACACCCCCATCACATAATTAAAGAAAGGTATGGCTTGGTGTCAGATGTTTGTGAGAGAGATTTCCCTCAACTTACAGATGAGAGGGATGCCAAGGGCTTAATGTTGGAAAAATTCAAAAACAACATGTTTCTGGGAAAATTTTTCTTCTTGGAGGTGTATCAGTGGTGATAAGTAAACCTTTTAAAGTAAATTAAGCAAGAGGTATATCGTGTTTCTGTTGGCATCAATTTCAACAATGATGGAAATTGCAACACAACTCAATGCAGACAACGCCTAGATATGACTTCAAAATTGTTGATTTGCCATGTTCTAACAGCAAGTTCCTTTTTACTAAAAAGAAAAAGGCAATAAAATCACACTGAAGTTGTTATCCAGTGGGAGACACTATTGTGGGGAAGAAGTGTAGAAACATCATCCTGATGTGGAGTCAAAGAGTGATGTATACAGCATCAACATACCAATGTGGTAAGTGTTACCATCATTTTTTCAAGTTCAAATTATAATGAATGTCACTGATACTGTCATCTCAGAATCTATCAATGCTCAAGATCACAATGATAGAGATGGTATCTTCACTTTGAACCAGTACGTTTAAGCTCAAGGTAAAAACATGTGTTATTGAAGACAGGTCAATTTTGGTACACTGCCCTGGCACAGAAATTCACCATGTGAAATGTGTGAGAGAAAGATTACCCTGTGATTACCAAGACAATGATTACTTGGAATATGTTACCAGATGGCCAGATGGGTCTATAATGTGTTATTTTTCATCTGCTTTGCATTTTTCACTTTTGCTCCATTGTTTTTAAAACCATTAATATTGTGTTATTTTCGATTGAAGTTTGTGACAAAGCCACTTTGTTTCTACACACACATGACAATGCATTTTGTTATGATGCTCTTGGGCTTGTTATTGCAAGAGATGATCAGAATTTGCTTGGGATCTGGCACTAATACCATCTAGTCTGATGGTAATTTATAGCCTAGAACAAATAATTAAAAAAACAATGCAAATGTCAAGATGGTGAAAGATACCATAGCTTATTTACTATATGGCAGAGCTAATCATTCTGACCTTAAAAAAATGAAAAATGTGTCTGTTAATAACAAGATTCTAGGGCACATAAATTAATGATTAAGCAAGATAGAAAGATATGTATGAATGAAGGTGGAGGGTCAAAGTATCTCAACCAGAATGGGGTTGTGAGTGGAGATTCCATTACAATGACATAGCAATCCAATGTCCATTTATCCATGACTGATCTGTTAGCAGGAAATATGAACCTGCTACCTTGTAATATGATTAAATATGGTATGTAATTAGGTAGAATAAGGGTAGAATAGGTAGGACAAGTAGTACTTACTCAATTACCAAAAGCTAAAAATAATAAAATAATAGTTTAAACTCATTTTTGTAAGTAATTTCTTTGTTTAGTGGTCAGATCATTTTTTGAGCAGCCATAATCAGGACAACCTCAGTGAACCTTCTCTTAATGAAGTAAATGAATGGTTTATTAGCTGTGTTCATCAGGAGATGTTCTGACTTTACCAGGCTTAGAATTGCTACTGATTCTGTCAGACACATTTTTCTGAGACTACTTTCACATTTTTTGGTATTTGAATTCAACCACCAACAAAAAATGTGGTAGACACAAATTATAACCAACCAATCATTGACAATCAATCCCATTTTTTACACCATTGGCTCTCTTAGAATGTGCCATGACCATGGCGTTCACCAGTATCTACTAACATCCATGAAAGTAATTTCCATTATTGCTATCCACTCCAACCACCATCTTCCCCCACTACCAGTGATTAACATTCTTTCTCAGGGAGGTAATTTTTGCCAGTGCTATCATCTTCTTTACAAGCAGACATCAAAGAAAAACCCCTCATTCATCATTCTCTTCACTTCAATTGACAATCAAAGTATCACTGAAATATCTACAATCAATACAAAATTCACCCACAGCAGCCTTTTCAGCCTCCACCACTGCCACAGCTCAATCCTCCATTGCTACAGACATCATTGAAACCAGCGTCATTCTCTAATTTGTCAGCAGATCAAATGCAACAATGACCCACATCCAAATTTCAGTCACATCACTTCCAACAAAATTATCATTTAAACATTGCAATTGGCAAGTCATCATCCACAATTATCACTGTCTCATACTGCCATAGCTTGTCTAGTTGACACTTCATACATAATTGAAGATGGAGAAATTATCTGATTCACTGACATGTCATAAAAAGTAACATGAAAATCCACATGGTTTTCAAGTAGAAAAAATCTTTCCAGATACCAAAGAGGATTCATCCAATGCCTAGATTAAAGGTGTAGTTCATGCATAGCCACAGGGGTTTAAGTAATGACAATATTTTGTTTCATTTTAGCTGTTTTAAAGTTCTTACTACTAATAATGATTGTTTCAAACAAGAGAAAATTTGTCATACATAATGTACAACTAAAATCTGAGCTTTTTGTAATTTTGATCAGAAAATTTCCATTTGCATTGTCTGGTGCTTAGACTGGGCAAGAAGAAGTACCAGTGAAAAATACAGCTAGCAACAACAATAGTGGTGGCAGCAGAAGCTATTCTAGTTCTGAATTGACATCATTGGAGCTATTGGGCAACTTCAATGGGGAGAGTTTTTTGTTCCATGAAAAATACAGCTGTATCAGTGGAACCAACAATAACAACATTATAAGCTGTTAAAGTGGTCGCAGTGGGAGTGATGGCAATTGGTGTGAAGATTGACAGCAGCAGGAGTTACTTCAGGATTCAAGTGGTACTGGTGAGGGCTATTGAAATGGCGGACAATGTGTCGTCAGTGGAAGTGGAATTTTTGACTGTGAACTGTGGAAATTTTTTGTGTTATGATTGTTTTTTACATTTTTTCTTGACAGTAAAAACAATTCTTGGAAAAAGCAGTAACAAATTTTGGATAGTGTGTCTTGAAGATTGTTAACAAGGTTCAGTCCGGTGAGATAATGCCGCCCGTCGATTAATTCACTACCCTATCATATTATACCTCCAGTACTGTTCTCCTACCTACCGTGGTAATTAATTACCATACATAGTTAGTACAATACCTAAGGGCTACCTTACAAGAAGTTGAAGATTTATCTGTATCAACGAGTAACTACGCAGATTTCTACCAGTTTGTCCAATTATGTACATTATTTATTTTACACATAAGAAATGGTATGATAATATTAGTATACCCGTATTATTTTTTGTTCTCTAGAGGTAGATAGATAGAGGTAGAACATTCTGCCTGGCGCCTACAATAGGATACAGTACCATTAGTACACATATTAGTACTCCACTTACTACTCTTAGTTAAATATTGTGGTCACATTTTGGTAATTTTTGTGTCTCATCAATCGTGAATTTAGGATACCAGCAAAAAACCCAGCAAAATGATGAATGGAATCTTGTAAACCATGCATCAATGGAATATTCCATGAACATGGAACAATCTTACTAGCGGCAGCAAGGTAGGAGAAGGTAGGCTAACGCAGGGCTACGTAAAAAGCAATCATTAACTGCCTTAAACTGCCTCAAACTGCCTTACACTGCCTTTCTTAGCCCGCTGCGGCCATGTAAAATGCCAATGTCACACGCACACTCCAGCCACTCCAGCCACCCATTGGCTTTTTCAAATGCCGGTAGCAGGAGCCTGCAGGAGCTATGACATCGAATTTGATTGGCTTCTTCATTGATGCAACGCATTTCGTTGGCATGTCTTACACTCTTTCATTCTCTTCCATTCTCTTGAGAGAGGACGGCTGACCTCAAAGATTCAGATCTTGTGTTGATTACATGAAGGGAAAAGGAAGAAGTAAAAGATAGAAGATCCCAGAAGATCCATTTGCCTGTGTCCAATGGAAAGAAGTGTCCAACCCTACCATACCATATCCAACACTAGGACACCCACCATCCAATTCAATCCCATCCAAACAAAATCTTCATCATTATTTTTCATCATTGTCTCATAAAATCAAAGTGGGGTCAGAGGTCAGAGCTGGTCAGAGACAAACCCAAAGCTGGAGAACTACAATAAGAAACACTTAGTACTACTTTTGTACCATACCATACATCAATCCACCATGTTGTTCTCTTCGAAAGCTTTGGCACTTGCAGTCGTGGTTTCTACCAAAGTGTACGTCATTGCCCACGGCCATCACGGGCATCATCGTAACCATCACGAGCACAATGGCAATCACGACAACCACGACAATCACAGGCCCAATCACGTCCGGCGTTTGAATCTCTTTGACCCCACTCCCCCCGGGCAGCCCGACCAACCTGATGCACTCGCCACCCCCAACGGCAACAGCGGCACCAGCGATAACATCGGCTCCAACGGCTCCAACGGCACCAACGGCCAAGGCCACTGCAAATCCACCGACGCCACCTTCACCCTCGGAGGCGTCACCTACGACTGCGAGGCGGACTTTCAAGCCAAGGGGGGGAATTGCCGCACCCCCGAAAAAACGGTGGAGGAACGCGCCAAGGCCCGGCAGGATTTTATGAGGTGGAAGGAGAATAAGGGGAATGGTGGGAAGGGGAAGCCAGGTGAGCCCAATGGAGGTGATGGGGGTGTGGGACAGGGGGATGGACAAGGAAATGGACAAGGGAATGTGAATGGCGCTGGAGTAGGAGCAACCCGTAGACGATTGACCGGCTGTCCCAACTCCAACTGCGTCGATTGGAACACTCAAATAATCACCGTCCCCACATACTTCCACATCATCCACGATGGCAATACCGGCAAAGAGTACCGATTCGACGAAAAGCCGGGATACATCATCGAATCACTCAAGGCTATGAACCGAGGATTTCGCGGGGAGCCCACCCTCATGGAGGAGTTCAATGATCGGTCGTATCCCAAATACCTTTCGGAGGATATGGATACGAAGATTCAATTTTGTTTGATGGGGACTACGGCGAGTGATGATAAGGATTGGTATGAGGATAAAGATCACATTGAGTACAAGCAAGCTTTGGACGAGGGGGGCTTGGAAACGCTCAATGTGTATGTCAATACCGCAGGAGGTTATTTGGGATATGCATATTGGCCACGAGATGACGATTTTGTTAAAGATGGCGTTGTCATTGTGAACGAAAGTATGCCCGGGCCGAATCCAAATGAGAGGAATTCGGACGGAGGAAAGTACGGGTATGGCGATACTCTGACACATGAGGTTGGGCATTGGCTTATGCTGGATCATACACATGAGTATGGCTGCAGTGGTGAGCTTTTCGGAAGAAGCAATGTTCGAACAATTTGTTGTTCATTTCTTTGGAACGATGTATTTTTGAATCATTCGCTCTTTTACAAAACGTAGGCCCTGGAGATTATATGGATGATGCACCCGACAGTCAAAACTATGTGAGCGAGACGTCCCACGAAAAGAGCGAATCGTACAATTGTGAAGTTGACAGCGATAATTGTGGTTCCGACTATGGCCCCAATCCCATTCATAACTTCATGTCCTATTCGGAGGTGAGACAACATGTGCATCTATCTTTGCGCATCTACTATCATGAAATGATTCACAATTCAGTAATGTTTTCGTCTCCTCACGTCTCGCTTGATTCAAAGGATCGTTGCATGGATGAATTCTCTCCCGGACAAAAAGTCAACATGCAAGCGGCTTGGGAAACCTACCGGCACAAGCCCGGCTACAGCGAGAATTTCATGATTGATCCCAATGATGGATACAGTTGTCAGTACTACGTCGCGCCGCCACCGACACCGAATCCTACACCGAATCCTACACCGAATCCTACGCCGAATCCTACCCCGCAGCCTATCCCTGAAGGAAGTCCTACTCCGTTGGTGAGTAATGATTTAATTGCACGAAACATACCTATATGATTCGATTTGAGATGGAAACATTTACAATTTCCTTGTTTATCCCTTCATTCCGTTTGTTACTGAAAATGATATTATCAGCCTACGCCACAGGTAAGAATCAAATGCCACTGATGTTGATCTTTTTGCTCACGTGTTACATTTAACAACCCGCTTATTCATGTTGTATCCGATTGAAACGTTAGCCAATCTCCACTCTAGTCCTAGCATCATTTGACTCCTCCAAAGGAGCTCCGATGTGTGCATCCGCAGGAACGAGCTGCGACAGCGGAGCATCGGCTCTTGCTTCCAGAGGCACAGTCGGACCAGACGAGCCGAATCAACCAAACACATTGGACGGTTGTTCCGACGGAACTAGTGGGACTTACAAGGATGACGAGTCCATCGATCGAATTGTCGTCAAGAGCACTGGGGGTCCCCTAAAAATTGGATCGTATTTCGAAATCGAAGCGACAGTGTATGCGTACAGCGATGGATCAGAGGATTATGCCGACTTCTTCTACTCTGCGGATGCGGAGAATCTGAACTGGGTACATATTGGAGCAACTAAGCAACCTTCGAGTGGTGGGTTTGTAACCTTGACTTCGGATCCTGTTCTCATTGAGGGAGATGCCACCGTTCAAGCGGTTCGTGTTGTTTTCAAATATGATAGCTCGAATCCATCAGTTGAAATTTGCCCTGGTGGTGATTGGGACGATATCGATGACCTGGGTGAGTCCCAGTGGAATCATGTTTTCAGCAACGGGCGTTGTTTGGTTTGTTTTGCATTTGGTGTTGTGTCAATTATTCTTACCTCGTGTTTGTTTCGTTATACAGTTTTTACTGTTTTGCCAGGAGAAACAAGTCCCCCAACTCCTCAACCCACACCACAACCTACTCCGCAACCCACACCCCAACCTACTTCGCATCCCACACCACAACCTACTCCGCAACCAACACCACAACCTACTCCGCAACCAACCTCGGATCCCACTTCCTCTCCAACTAAGAAGACTAAGAAGAGGAACCTGAAATCATACATTACTGGTGCCACAAGTGCGTAAAATTCGACAAAATGGCTATGGATTCGAAGCGTCTTCCTCGAGAGTTACGGAGTCTTTATGCAATGTTAGTATTTGGACTGTGTATGACCGACTCTACTCTATCGATTCTTGGCTTCTGCCTTTGAATCAGAATTATTCATACCATTTCATAACGAAGTTGCGTTTGTTTGGGTTTGTTTTGCTCCGTTTACTTTTGCTTGAAATTATTGGTTTTGGAAAAAATAACGATGCTTGATTGATTGATGATAGGCGATGGTGCTGATACAATTTGAAAGTTGAATGTGTTAGCATGTGTATTAAAATAAATGGATGAGCTCTATCTGATGAGTGTTTAGGGACCAGAACATAATCAAGTAGTTCAAGTTTTAGATGGTGGCTCTTACTCAAGACAAGAAAACACCAAACACAAGTAATTGGTATATTGGAAAATGATGGTTTTTGGCGCAAGAAACTTTGAAAGACGAGAATGAAATCTAGTTCTTATTTTATCACAACTCAATAACTAAACATTCTTGATGCAACACTGACTGACAGCAGCAATTCTTCCGATTTAAACTGCAAGAAAAAGAAACGATTTTTGGCGAGAATCAAATTATGGCATGAAATGCATTTTCAGTGAACAAAAGTGCAATCACATCAACACCAAATTGTAGGTTTAAAACTCTTGGCACTCTATGATTTGGTTTTGCACATGGGACATTATTTCTTGATGATAATCAAGCCTCTCATACATTGCACTTGCATCCGGATACATTTTTTGGCATTGCACCGTTTTCCTCCACACAAATAGCATTCTGCAGAAAGACGCCACTTCCATTGAGTCTTGTTCACCATACTTCAACTTGATAGCATGCAAAAAGTCACTGCTATGCAAAATAGCTTTCTTGTAAATGCCTTTTCCAAGGTTAGCATACACAAGTCTCTTATTTGTAAAATGTCATTGATGTGGTTGTTTGGAAGTAATTGTTGCTCTATTGTCTTGATGTGCTTTCAAACCTCCAATGTACCGTCACAATCTCCAGTCCAAAGATGAAACATTGCACCCCAACCAATGGCAAAAGGGTAATCAACAAGACCAGCACCAACCAGTAGCATTTTCATTCTTGCACATGGCTCACCGATAATCTTCAAATATACATGCATTTAAAAGAACAGCTGGTGATAGTATTGATTGGAAAACCCAGTGGCTGTAAAAGATCCACTTGATCCTTGATCTGGTTTCAGCCCAGATTTGCTCCTTCTTTTTTTGACTTTTTGTTTTGATATAATTCATCATGACAGCTTTGTCAAGAAAAGATTGGCAAACCATCCAATAGCTAGGACTAATCTGATATTATGTCATGATCTGCAAAGAAAACTGAGAAGGCCAGAATATGCTCTAAAACTACCCTTTGAAGCTGCTTTTGTCACATTGAATGGGCAACGTGTTAGCTCTGAGTTAGCACATCACATCCGGCTTCATACTGGTAGAGCAGCAGCCAAGAAACTTTATGCTGCCAAGAGGATCTTTTCCAATCAAAAACAAAGATGTACCAGATTTGGTTAGCTAAGCAGTCTTCCAAGTTTTGCACAACAGGCCGCCAATTGAGACGGATCACAGGAGTTCCCCAAGCCTGTCCCAACTGTGGCTACAATGATGAAGATTCTTGGCACCTCAACCGGTGTCCACATCCAGACAGAACAAAATTTTTCAAAGCATTGGTAGACAGGTTGGAGGAGTGGTTAGTGTCTCATGATACCTTCCCTCCTCTAGCAGATTGGGTATGTGTCTTTCTCCGCTCAAGAGGACACTGTGCCACACCCATTTCAATATGTTTTGATCCAATTATTCAAGATTTAGTTCAAAAGCAGTTGAGTTTGGGTTGGCATCACATGTTGGAGGGGAAAATATCTCTTCATTTTAGACATGTGCAATCTTACTTCCTCTCTGTGAGCAATACCCACCAATCAATTGGCTCTTGGCTTACTGGGTTTTTATCGGCATTACTTGACATCTCACATAGTCAATGAGTGTTTCGTAATGCTACTTTGCATCATCATACTCGTGGTACCAATAACCTCCAACATAGGCAACAAATAATTATCAACACCATCCATAC
>JALLOT010003833.1:0-10826 GCA_036939595.1 Thalassiosira livingstoniorum | reverse complement strand
GTGTTCAGTCAATTTTGTTGCCATTTCATTGAGAACTTATGAAAACCCTAAGACCCATGATGAACCTCATAGAATCAATATTCAGTGAAATATTGGTCTTGATGTTTCTATTAAAACTTTGTCAATGTTTCAATACTAGAGACTTACATTGAAATAATTAAGTATTCTATGGATTATGTTTTATGACTTGTTTTTGGTCATTTTGTAAATCATTTCATTGATAAAGCACAAAGAATGAAGGTAAGTTACTACTAAGACCAAAAAAACATTATTTTTAGGTAATTTTTAGGTTCTTCTATGAAAAAATAGGTAATATTTGCTTTCCCCCTGTGATAGAGGTATAAGATGATGTTATCATTCTTTATTGTTATATATTTGTGGTGATTTAAGTTTTGTTTTCAATCATTTTTGTCACCATTTCATTGAGAACCTATAAAAACACTGAGACCCATGATGAACCTCATGGGTCCCATTTTCAGTGAAGTATTGGTATGAAGATTTCTCTAAAAATGATGGTGATGGTTTTTTAGGTCTTATAGTCTCAATGTTATAGAATATTATTGATAATGTTAAGTATCCCATAGATTATGTTTTCATTCTTGTTTTTCTCATTTTGTGAATCATTTAATTAAGAAAGCACAAAAATTAAGGTAACTTATTGACAAGAAAAGCCTATTTTAGGGGCATTACAGTATTTCAGGTTTGTCTATAAATGGTTAGTAATATATACTTTTTCCTTATGACAGAGGTGTAAAATGATGATGGCATTCCTTATTTTTATATACATGGTGATGTAAGTCTTGTGTTCAGTCAATTTTGTTGCCATTTCATTGAGAACTTATGAAAACCCTAAGACCTATGATGAACCTCATAGAATCAATATTCAATGAAATATTGGTCTCAAGGTATCTATTCAAGCTTTGGTATTGTTTAAATATTAGAAAAATTCATCGAAATAATTAAGTATTCTGTACAATAAATGATTGTGATGGTAAGTTACAAAGATCCAAAGCCTAAAACTTTAGGGTCATCACAGTTATTTAGTTCCATCTCTAAAATGTTAGTGATATTTGTTTTTTCTTGTGACATAGGTATAAATTTATGTTGGTGTTCTTTCATATTATATTTATGATGCTGTAAGATTGTTTTCAATCATTTTTGTTACCATTTTGTTGTGAACTTATGAAAACTTTATGGCATATGATGAGCCTAATAAATATGGTGTCAAAGTTTTTCTTAAAATGATCATTCATCAAGACTTTGCTATTGTTTCAATGTTAGAAATAATTATGGAAAAGATGAAGTATTCTATATATGTTTTAAACTTTGTTTTTGCTAATTTTGTGAATCATTTCATTTGTAAATAACAAAGAAACAAGGTAATTTACTAAGATCAAAAGACAATATTTTTTGGTAATCCAGGTTCCTCTAAGAAAGCATAGTAATATTTTCTTTTCCTCTGTGACAGAGGTATGAAATGATGTTGGCATTCTTTATTATTGAAAATGTGGTGATTTAAGTCTTGTTATTTTTTAAATAATTTCATTGATAAAGCACAAAGAATGAAGGTAAGTTACTACTAAGACCAAAAAAACATTATTTTTAGGTAATTTTTAGGTTCTTCTATAAAAATTTGGTAATATTTGCTTTCCCCCTGTGATAGAGGTGTAAGGTGATGTTATCATTCTTTGTTGTTATATATTTGTTGTGATTTAAGTTTTGTTTTCAATCATTTTTGTCACCAATTCAGTGGGAACTTATAAAATCAGTGAGGCACATGATGAGCCTCATAGGTTCAATATTCAGTTTAATATTGGTCCAAAGATTCCTCTGAAAATGATGATTCATTAGGTCTTTTTAATAGCTTCAATGTTTTAAAATATTATTGAAATCATTAAGTATTCTGTAGATTATACTTTTGTTCTTGTTTTTGCTCATTTTTTCAATCATTTCATTGATGAATCACAAAAAATGAAGGTAAGTTAGTAAAATCAAAACACAGTAATTCAAGGGGCAATATAGTAATTTAGGTTCTTCTAAAAATTGCTAGTAATATTTGCTTTTTTATTACCATAAAGATATTATAAAATAATGATGATGAAATTCTTTATAATTATATACATGGTGATATAAGTCTTGTTTTCAGTCATTTTTTTACCTTTTCATTGAGAACCTATGAAAACACCAAGACCCATGATCTTATAGGTTCAATTTTCAGTGTAATATTGGTATGGAGGTTTCTATGAAAATGGTGATTCATTGTTTCATTTGAATTGTAGTTCCTTTGAAACGTGCATATAAATAAGTTGCTTGATTAAGGACTTTAGGACAAGAGTTATGTTCTACATTCCATGGCTGCTGAAGGACTGGATGCAAAGAATGACAAAAAAATCATGGCAAAAACAATTGGTGTTAGTGATAAATGGCTTTGAAAAATTCATTACTTGATAAGGCAGGTACCAACTGTTTGTATGTGCCAGAGATTTCATTGAAATAGATGTTGTCATTGTTGATGCCTTTTCCAGTGACATGAATTTATATCCTGTCTTAGCTCTTGTAGCTAGGCAATTTCCAAGAAAGATTTATGAATTATTGATGGCATCCCAATGAAATAACTTACATCAATCATTGACCAGGGTGTCAATTGATCACACCATCATTGTTGATTGCATTATTTGTTGTCAATTGTGTTGATCAACATCAATGGTATTGTTGTTGATGATGGTGTCAATCATTATGGATGGAGGTTGTCAATACAATGTCATTGTTGGTGGCACCATCATCAATATTGATGGAGTCATCAATCCGATGGCATCATTGTTGATAACAGGATCATTTTGTATGGGTATTGTATCATTATTGTAGGAAATGATAATGGATTCTTTCACAAATGGTCAACAATTCCATATGGCAGAAGTATAACATGGTGTTGGCATCCTCCAGTGCTCTATTATTGTTTTTATATACATGGTGATGGAAGTCTTGGTTCTATTCCATTTAGCTATCATTTCATCAAGAACTCATAAAATCACTGTTGTTGATAATAGACATAAAAAAAAACTACTTAATTCCATTTAGTTATCATTTCATTAAGAACTCCCAAAATCAATGAGATCAACAATACCTTGAATATCCTCAATATTTCTTTTTTAATTTTAATATTGTTATGGAGATCCCTGTGCAAATGTTTGTGAATTATGTTGTAAAGTATTATTTCAAAGACATAAAATGATATGCTATCACTCCTTGTGTCATTTGTTTTGTCTGTCATGTCAATGAGAAAATCAAAAAAATGATGGTTCATACCAGAATAACAGTCATTGGTAAGTGGAAATAATCAAAAATTCCCAATCTCTCCCAATGTTTTTTGAGGTTTTTGACAGGAGTACACCTACTACCATAGGTGACCTTACAAATTATGTGAAATGGGTATATGACGTGTAAGTAAAGTAATAGCCTTTTTTAACATAAGGTATGTACCTAATTACGTAAGAGGGTACCATTTCTTAGTTAAAAATTATTCTGCAGTATGGTATGGTAGGTATAATACTTACTAAATATTATTATGGTATGGTACTTACTATTACGCCGCTGAATGGACAATGAACAGACACTGCCTGGACATTTGGCTGAATTCCGAATTGGCAATAGGTGGCAATACCAACAACCAACAATCCTTCACCCTTCAACAACCACAGCAAGCAATGGGCAACGACGGTCAACACTAACCCCAACCCCGCAAACAATAATCCCTCCACAGTGCTCCACAGCTTAGATTAGATCGTAGATAAGGTAGAGCCACATTATTATATATATATTACAGACACTGCCTGGACATTTGGCTGAATTCCGAATTCTTGGCAGCAATAGGTGGCAATTCAACAACCACAGCAAGCAATGGGCAATGGCGAGCAACACTAACCCCAACCCCGCAAACAACAATTCCTCCACAGCCTTTCACAGTGGCAGTGTTGGCAACGATGCCGTGGATCGTGTGACTGCCAATGTTGGAAATGGAAGGGTTGGTGGTGTTGGTGCCAACAACAATGACAATGACGTCATTGGGGACAGTGACGAGAATGGGCGGAATGGCAACAATGGGATCAGTGCCAACAATGCTGCGAACAATGGTGGCTCATGGACCAACTCCAACTCCAACTCCACCGAACGATCCCAAAGAAGGGAAAACAGGGAAAGTAGTAAGGAAAGGTTTGGCAGGTCAGGCAGGCCAGGCAGTTGTGGAGTGGACCCCCAAACCTTCTTCTACGAAAATCCCTTCAACCCCACCCTCCAGCGATATTATCGCTTCGAAGCCAACAAGGCCAATCCCTTCATTGCGTTGTACAAGCGGCCCTTGGAGAGCAGGGAGACTTACCAACGATTGGAGCAGCAACAAAGAAGGAAAAATGGAGGGAGCGAGATCAACAATGATGATGTCGAATCACCACCCACTTCCTCCCCCAATAAGCTGCCTGATCCTCCCAACCCGCAACAAGAAACCACCGGCCTACTGACCCGAAGCATGGTCCTCCCCTCGCACGGGATCGATCCCACGGGACGATGGATACTGGTTTCGGTGGGGGGACGCACTGGATGGGCTCGACGGAGTTGTGGCTTCACCGAGGTTGACCAAGGTGATGAGGGTTATGCTAATTCGAGTTCATCCTCCCAATCTCAGTCCACACCCCCACCATCCTCGTCATCGCGGTACACACCCGGCTTCACACCGGCCCCCACCTTCCAACCCCACGAAGCCTGGATGGGCAATCACGTCTTTCTCTTCCATGGCAAACTCATGTTGGGATCGGACGCTCCGTTGTTCTACGTCACGAATGGGTTGTTGTTGCTGGGGGTGGGGTTGTATTTTGGGGTGGTGCTACCGAGATTGTTTTGGATTGAGGGGGATGCTGACGATGACGGCAGTGGAAGTTATGGTAGGGGAAGTGGTGGGGGTGGGTGGGAGGAATATCAAGAGTATCGACAGAGCTTAGAATTTGGGATGCAGGGTGGCAACTTCAATGGTGTGCAAGACACTGAATTCACAAAAACAGTGGAAAACACGCAACACACAAATTCCATGGAAGATATGGAAAACGACGAAATCAACTCCTATCCCACCTCCCTTCACCAAACCCTCCAACAAACCATCCAACACGTCCTCCAAACCGCCCTCCCACTCGCCCTCCAACACGCCCTCCAAACGCATCCCCTCCTCCTCTGCACCAGCGTTGCCTCCTCCCTCCTGGCGTGGTATTCGCTGTGGAAATGCGCCACCTCCGATCCGGGGATCATTCCCCCGGTGAGCAGTCCCATCAAGCCTGCGGCTCCGGCAATGTCGACAACCACCACGACAGCCAGTACCATGACAATGCAGCATGGGATGATGGAAGGGCCATTGACTGCTTGTGGACTGTGCATCGGTGCAAGTGATGCTGCGGGTAGTGCTTATGCGTCAGGAAATGCTGGCAATGGAAATTCAGGCAGTTCAGGCAGTGCGGGCAGTAGAGGCAATGGAGGGACTACTAATTACGGCAGCATGGGTTTACAAAATCAAGGGCATTCCAGTCAAACCAACCCATCGAATGCGGCAAATCTAACGCATNCGTCCTTCGCTGCAGTCGCCCACGCATCCACCCTCTTACTCCTCCCATTCGCAGCAGCCCTCCCGTCCCATCCACCACCCCTCAACTTCCAACACCCCACCACCCACTCCTACATCTCTCCCACAGCTCCCCCCCTCCCTCCTCCCCCGGTACTGCCAAACCTGCAACATCCACCGCCCCCCGCGATCCAAACACTGCAACTCCTGCAATGTCTGCGTCTCCCTCTTTGACCACCACTGTCCTTGGGTGGGTACATGTGTGGGGAGGGGGAATTATCATTGGTTCGTACTGTTTTTGGTCAGTGTGACTACATTGGCGGTGGTGGTTACTTATTGTGGGGGGAAGGTTTTGGGGGAGGGCTATTTGGTCAGTTGGATGGAATGGATGGAGCAACAAAAGGATAATTCTGAGGACAGTGGGGAATATGAGGACAGTCATTCCACTCATTCTCATCATTCTCCATCCAACACATCCCACACATCCCCCAATCCACTCTACCACCCACACCTCCTCCTAACCTTCCTCTCCACCCCCCTCACCTCACTCACACTCTTCCTCACCCTCTTCTCCCTCCTCTGCTCTTGGTCCCTCCTCTCATTGACATTATTTCACTTTATGATCATCTCCCTGAGTCAAACGACCAATGAGAGGGTGAGGGGAGTGTACGATTACCAAGGAAGTCATGGGGTGGTGAATGGGAGTGATGAGGGGTGTTGGAGGAATTGGTGTGGGGGGAGGGGATTTTGTGGGAGGTTGATGGGGGGGATTTGTGGAGGTTGTGGAAATGGTGGAAGGTGTTGTGGAAATGGTGGGTGTGGGGAAGTGTATGAGAGTTTGTTGCCCAGAGATTTTTCGGAAGTGGTACGACTGCCACGAGTTGGTATGAGTGGTACGGATTGTACAGATGGCAGCACGGGGGACGAAGAAACCAATGCCAATCTCCAACATGACAACCATGTCCAGCCACATCAAAACGAATCCGACGAATCGGATCCACTACTGCCCAGGGAATCGAACACACAAAACGCACCAAAGGCAGACAGGGTAGACGTGCAAGACAAGTCATGGAATCTTCCACCGTACCTCGCCAACGAGGCACTCTGGCCCGGATGGAAGAATGGACACACCTTCACTTCCTTGATTTCTCCTTCTCAGGCGGAAAGTTGGTTGAATCGTTGAATCGTTGAATCGTAGAACAGGTGGGAATGCAGGATGACATGCAGGATGACATGCAGGATGACATGCAGGATGACAATGAAGGGACTGTATTGAATCCATATTGAACACAGATTGAATCCAGGTTGAGCCCAGTGTAAATAGTAGATCATCATGCTTCATATTGTACAAGATTCTTACTAGTTTCGAATATTGTTTTCTAGTTGGTGATGCTTGGTAGGTATTCCAATATCCTTATTGGCATTCCATTACCTAGTAATGGAATGCCATATAAATATTGTTGCTCTGATAGCAAAGTATGACACTACCACATTAGTTTCATTCAGAAAACCTGTTTGTGTCAGTGAAATTTTAATGCAAAATTAATATTTAATGATACAGAAGTTGATAGATATTATTGTGAATGTCTTAGAGAACATCATCAAAGCTTGGTTTCTCTTGCTGATGCTATAAGTTGACTACAAACTGGCTTCACTAAGAATGCATTATTTTCAATATTCATAATATTACACCGTAAACAGTACATATGAGAACAAGTAGCTGTAGATAGATTTATTGCCATATTTTACTATACAGGTTGCACAGTTGGACTTAGTATTATCTCTACTAAAACTTGACAGTCCCAAAAGAAGACCCAATCCTCTCATTTTCATGATTGTCTGTCTCCCCCTGCAATGATAAATCTAAGACACTGGGATTTACCAATTTAGGATCCAAGCTAAGTAAGGCTCTCATCAACACAACAGTCAAAGTCCTTTTCAAAAAAGAAGAAGGGGAGCAAGCTTGAGAGAGAATCCTTCACTGAGACCATTGGATGCCTTCTTGATCACGGTGTTGAGTACAATTATGACACACTTCACAGAGTCATGACCAGGAAATACAATGTCACACTCTACTTCAGCCTTGCCCCTATCGAAGGAGACCTCATTGATTTTGTTGACAACCATGGTAATAGCAATTAATCTCCTGTGTCATTTGGTGGTGGCATTGCTGTTGGCCCTACTGCCAATGAGCTCAAGCCCAATAAGTAATATGCCAAATGCCTTTTGGGACCACAAATGAACAGAAACTTATCAATAAACAGAAGTTCAGACATTGCAAGAAAGCCATTGCAGAAGAATATGCATCCCCCCTTGTGATTGCAAAGGCAAAGAACCTGCAAATGAAAAAGAAATGGCTCTCAAATATCATTGGGGAGAAAAAGGCAGGAGAATGACACAGAGACCCCTATCTCCCAAGTTACTATCAGATCCTGTATCAGCCATGTAAGCCTTGACCCTGCAAGCCATGGTGCTGCCACACTGCTCAAAGATACAGATGTTCTTCACGATATATTCCTGCTGATGGCAAGAATCAAAAACAAGCATTGAACTGAAGCGAGGGAATCAAGTTGATGAACAGTATGATAAAAATCACACAACATGAAAAATTACTTTTCGAGTTCCTGAAGAGTAGAAAGCTTGGAGGCAAGAGCTTTTTTCCAGGTTGGGTAGGAAAGGGGTGGTGGAATGGCTTCCTCTGTTGCTATGAGTTCTCTCTCTCAAAACAGCTTGTGGTTAGAAGTTTGCTGCACTAGATCAGATTGGATGACAAACCAAAACCTGAACCAGATATATGATCTTATTTACAATGAGTTTGTTGGTGCTAAAGTAGTAGTGCCTCACAATACACCTATGCACACAGACAAGGATAGCAACATTGTGGATGAGTTACATTGATTTGAGTTCAAATGAAAAATTCAAGTTACTCACCACCACATGATCCTCTTTGCTGATGAACTCAGCATGAATAATTAATATGAAGTGCAATGTGCAATCAAGATGTTGGTGAGAAGAGGGTGGTAGTATCAAGAGTCAATGTACCACAACAACTTGCAGGTGGAGGTGATCATAGGTTCACACCCCCCCTTACTGCCATGAATGGAGAAGCTGTGTGCTGGGTTGGTATTTAAATTGAAAGAAGAAGTATCACCACTTGACTGGGCCTTGGGCATTGAGATAACTGTGGAACTAGTTTTCGCTGGGAAGGGACATCCATACATAGAAATCAACATTTGACCAGGGAAGTTCTACCCTGGCAGCCAATCTTATGACTTCAATGGGAAAATAATCCAATGCTTGGTGTACTTTTCAGCAAGTGGCCACATCAATGCCAAGATCCTTGTCATGTTATTAAAGAGCTTTGATGACATGGACTTTTCCCTAGAGTGCCTGGCGGCCCCATTCCGTGTCTTGTTTTTAGTGGCCATCAGATGAGGCTCAGCCTGATGTTCCTCAAAAACAACAATAAATGATGACCATTGCTGGAAAGTCCGCATTGTGGTTCCTTACTCAACCCAATTGTGGCAGGTTGGCAATGTGGCAAAAACAATGGAAAGGCAAAGATTGAATGGTGCCTATCTAAACAGTTTTACTTTCCTGGAATCTAATCCAAGTCTTTTAATTCCAGTCTTCCTGCCAACCAACATCATTCCCCTCATTAATATGCTCTTTGATCCTTCCTACAGTAACAAAACAATAGCAAAAAAGCAATCTGTAAGAGGGGATCCAAATAAAAAAATACTTGAAGATCCAAGTCTCAAAAAGAAACTTATTGGTGACTTGCCTCACAAACTTGCCCTGAGAAGTCTCAATACAATGAACCTGAAGTTCAGATCCTCTGCAATGATGAATAAAAAGGCACAGAAGTTGCCTGAAAAAAAAGAATGGAACAGGGAACCAATGTGGCACATAATATTGCCAATGCAAGAAGAATCACTTTGGGGGTCTTGGTGGAGAATGGGATTGTTAGTCTCAACAAACCTGACATGCTTCAGTCAAACAAGACGAGGAAGGAGAAGGAGGAAGTAAAGTTTCGAAAAGAGAAAATAATAAAAAGAAAAACCTCAGCCAAAACTTTGACACTCTATGTAACCACACTGTTGATTGGAGACGTTTTCCAGTCGCACCTTTCTGGTTGGAAAAGAATGCCTCAAGTGAGAAAAAATGTAAAAACTAAAGGTACCCCAAAGGTTTTCACAGATTAATTCTCAATCATGCAGACACAATGCAAACAATCAGGGTAAGGGGCAGGGATGAAAAGGAACAATTTAACTTTTTTTTTTAATTTGGTTTGAAAGAGTGTGGGAATTGCCTCCAGTATAAAACAAAAGAAATACACCAAATTCTCAATGACAGGCACTGTTGCCAAGCAAAAGAAGCATTGTGTAGAGTGGATGAACTGTCCTTTGTTGCTAGTGTTTTCTCACACTAACAACAATGACGGTGACAATGGAGACATCAATGAAAGCATCAACAGTGACATCAATGCCATGGACATCATTAACTATCTTGAAGATGAAATCAATTAAAAAAGTAGGACAGATACAGTGGATACCCTACTTGCTTTCACATGAGGTGCTGGCAATGAATAGGTCATTGCCAGGAGTGTTGCTGCAATGACCATGGTTTAAAAGTGGTGAAGTGGTTTTGGCATAATCATTCTTTTTATGATCTCACTTGGTTGTTCAAAACTGATCAAATTCTGAGTTCAATTTTGTTGTCCAAAATTGAGCTGATTTCACTTTTTTCTGTTTTTTCAACATTTAAGGTCAAATGATAATATCATACTAATTGAAATTTATCATTGAAGCAAACATTTCAAAAACATTTAAAAAAATCACAAAAAAGTTTAAAAATTAATGAGAGGTAAAAGAATATGTATACGGTAATACATATCCTCTCAACAAAATATATAGAATTGTTTAAGCAGGTCTAAACAAAAAAAACACTAATAACCTGTAAATGTGGGTATTGCTTATTTATGGATTTTTTGTTCTCAAGTGCAGTTTTTTCATGTTTTTTTTTTGTGAAAACTCAAGCTCAGTTCTTTTCAACTTCAAAAGCTGCAAGGGTTTAAGGTCAAAAATATGTTAGATAATCATTACAGCAATGGCCTAGACTCTTACCTTCAATTCAAATAGGGGGTTGCACCCCAAAAATCTGAACTTTTTATACCCATCTATATTTGTTCAAACTGTGAGTTTTGTTAGATATATATAAATAATGA
>JALLOT010003831.1:0-10830 GCA_036939595.1 Thalassiosira livingstoniorum | reverse complement strand
AGCATTATGAGAACATCCTAGAGTTTAGATCTAGATGATGGATGACTCCCTAGACCTACCAGGCTTTGGGTATGTCAACTCATTGCTAAATTGCCCAATACGACCATATTAAACAGTCCCCGCAATGAGTACTGCATTACCAATGCATAGCCATTGTTCTTCAACTCCACCTGGGCACCTCACAAGTGCCCTACCTTCATCATCTATCCCATAATACATTACCCAACAGTTCTTGCTTTTGCAAGTAGGGCAGGAGCTTAGTCAAGGCATCAGCTAAATTGGTGATTGTATTTTCCTTAGCTATCCTCATTATTTCTGCTGCTACCGCCTCTTGTATTGAATGATAACTAATAGAATTGTGCTTCTTTGAGAGAGTCGATGTAGGGATGCTTGTGTTTTTCATGACTCCTGCATTGTCGCAAAATGTGTCAGCCAGACCATCCAGAGGCACCCCAAACATCTTCAGCTTTATGTGCATTGCAACCACAATCTCTTTTGCAATTCTTCCCATTACTAACTCTGAACCAAATGTACTTGACTCAACTGTCTTTTGCCTCTTTCTGTATGCCAGAATCAGCACATTATTCAGGAACAATAGAATGCCCAAGTGGGATCTCCATGTCACCATGTTATCAGCGTGATCCATGTCAAAGAACACTGATATCTTCACCGGCTTGCCCAAAGGAACTGGCATATTAGGTGGGTCTTCCTCAACAATATCATCATAAAACTCATTCCAGTTGGCGTCTTTATTGAACCATGATTGATCAACCTTGGGTACGTTTGGATCCAGTACCACTCTCTTAAATGAGACCTTTGAAAGATAATGAACAGTGAGATAAAGAGCCTCCAAATGGCCTTCCCTTGGGTTAACTTGGTAAGCGGCAAGTTTAGAAATCTCAGTCAAAATATCAATTCTATCAAGTCCTACTGCCCACCTTAGAATTCTCATGATCTGTTGATACCTTGAGGTCTTCTCTGCATCACACTTATTGGTGGTATCCAGCTCAGGCTGGTAACTTGACAGGAGAGGTCCCTTAAAGGGCCTCTTACCTCCCTTCAACTCCCTGCCAAGGAGCTACTTTACTGTATTAACAACTTCTTTCACATATTGGTCACTCATTGATTATGCCTGAGAACCATCTGGCAAAGTGAACTTCTCAACCCAGGCCCCTAAAAACCTCTCCAACTGGCCATATTTATCCTTAATGTCAAAGTTCTCTCCAATTATTTCATAATCTTTTCTGGTTCATGTGAAACAGCGAGACAATCATCAACATAAACTGATATGATTTCATAATATGGCTCACCGCTTGGCTTTGCATTCATCCTAATGTAAGCATCTGCATCCACTCTTGTAGATGTAAACTGTAGGTCACACATAATGAACTCAGAGAACATTGCACGCCAAGCGGCGCCACTAGATCGTAACCCATAAATCACTCTAATGCATATCATTGCTTTGTCTTTATCTTCTCTGCATTCCATCCTAGCCATGAACCACACCTTCTCACAACATGGTACGTGCAGATATGCATTGCTAACATTGCAAGCCATTACATCCAAATCTTTTAATGCTGCAAGTAACAAAGAAATTTTTACACTGTCTCTCAAGAAAAAACTGGAATAAGCAAGTGAAACTGGAGCATCTGTTAAAGAGCCATTTGCTATGAACATCACCTTCCATGTAAAATCCATTTTAAGATTGAAAACTAAATGGCGCGTGATCTCATTATACCCCATAAGTGTTGTGGCTTCCCCAGTTCTTATCTGCTCAGGAGTATGGTCTTTGTGGGCCTCATAGGCCACCAATACCTTACTCGTTTCCTTCTTGATTGCATCCTCCCACAAGTAATTTCCATTTTCCTTATCAATCATCAAAGCTTCTTCCACAGTCTTTGGCAGACGCACTCCATACTTGTGGGTTGTTCTCCAGTATTTGGTCTTGGCCTTGGCAATGATCCTATTGCATTTTTGTAGTGTGAAATCAGCCCACCATTTGAAGGTGGGCTCTTCTGCAAGCTTGTTGGAGACTGAATATTCAGCCAACTTGATAGGATTGCTAGACTTAACATCTTTCAGCGGGACCCAAGTTGTTGATCTGTCCGTCCATTCCACCAACAAGTCCCAACCAACGGTCATCTGCTTGGGTTTCTTGGCCCCACTCTTAGTGACGTAGTAGCCATCTTGGATCAAAAAAGCCCTATTGTTCTTCCTATGATTACATATCTCCTTCAATAACACGTATTCACATCACTCATCATCCACTTGAGAGTACATGTTCTCAGCAGTTGCATTTGCAAAATAGCAATCAATAGAGCCACCCTGAAATTCGTTTTCATATTGCCTTGTATCTACTTAGGAGTGGGTTACTGTGAGGCTTCCCAACAGGCTTCCCATCACCGTCCACGACTCTGCACTTGACGGTGGCCCTATTTGAATTACCTTGACCATCACCCACTAAGACATTCACTCCAATGTATTTGTCATAAGGAATTCCATTGTCTTCTTCAGGTACCGACACAGTGTCCCCGTACTCTTGGTCTGTAGGAGTTGTAGAATTGTTCCCATATGCCAGGTCATTTGAAGATGGATAAAAGATATCAATGTACTCAAGGGCAATGTCCGTGATTTCCTCAACATGAAAGTTAGAGTCATCTAAATGTTCAGTTAATTTGCAGTTAATATCATCAATTTGTGTAAGCACCTCGGGAGATGACATGTCCTCTTTTTCACATGTTGAACTGTTGTATCCGTTGCTGGTTGACCTGATACTGGCATCATCCAGTAACACATGTCACTCCTGACTCTGTGCGCTACACCACACCACCATCATAACTCACACATGTTTACATCGACTCCAGGGTGCTTCTGCAGGAAGTACCAGACTAGATCCCAGAAACCAAAATTGCAATACTCTGAAATGTCTGGAGTAGTGCTGGTGACAGCTTCATAGGCCATTCTGCCATCAGGTCCCCGGGAGATGAGCTGTCTCACTTTTGCCGCGTGCTTTAAACCAAAGTCCCAGACCCTTGGTGGAACATTTTTGGATGCTATTTTATGGTGCCATCTCTTCTTAAGCTTGTGTATTTCAAGATCTACCTTCCAAAGTTGATTGACCCATTCTGGCTCTGCATAATCAAGTGTGATGTGACATTTACGGGCAAGATTGACATAATCACACTGCTTACAAGTCAGTTCAGGGGCCCTATTGGGTTTAAGTTTCCCTGGGACACCTACATCTTCAGAAGTCTTGTAAAGTGTTGGCCACGTCAGAACATTTGGGCATGGGATAACACTCAGTGAATTTCCCATTGGTGTACACCCATTCACCCGTGTTCTTGTTAATTGATTGAGTCCTTGAGACCATATGGTCTAGGTACCATTTGCCACCCTATATATTTGATGGATGGGGTGTACAGCTGTTCTGATGCTCCTTTGAGTTGTGACTTGAAGTGTCTTCTTTGCCTTCTCAATCCCTATATTGAAGATCTGTGCCAGATGTTGAGGAGTGATGACTGAATGCCTTGTGTTAGACACCACTTCTTCCACTGATTGCTCCACCTGCACGGACTTGATTATATGCTCAGTCATTGACTTCTCCACCAGAGCATCCAAGATTGAGCCCAATACCATGTCCGATTCATGGAGAAAAGAGGCCGACATCTTGCTTTTCCTTTCCACTTGTTTGATAAACACGACACACTCTGAAACATGTGGATTCCAGAGCTGGATTCTAGAAGGGTCCCACTCACTCTCATTATCACTCAAAATGATGTAGTCTAAATACTCCAATTCATCATCAGATGGCACAAATGTATCAAAGTAAATAGTGGAACCGTCCAAACAAAATGGGGCAAATAGCTCTTCTTGCTCTATTCCAAAGTCTCTATTTGTGTCAAAGGGGTCATCACAGACTGGTACGTCGTAAGACATGATCTGATTGGGGTTTATAAGTGAGTGGTCAAGGCCAATCCAAAATAGAGAGCTGGATTAAAAATCAAAACGTATCATTTCCCATTAGAATCTTGATTGCCAGTTGCTAACCAAGCTACTGGAACATCTCTATTGACTTGTATGAATCGTGGAATCCTTTCACGTTGCAAGATTGACCTGTATACGAGAAAGCAGTCTGCAATTTGAACCAGCACAGATTGTGTCAGCTCTTGTGTTGAGCTCACACCTTCCCACCCTTCCCACCTCATAGAAAAAGGACTTGTACATTGCATTTGTTGTTTTATTAATCAATTTTTTGTAGTGCCTCAGCCCTGAAGTTACTAACTGTATGGAAATCAGTCTAGTGGGAAGTGAGCATTGATCAATAGATAAAGTAAAAAGAGAGAAATACAAGAGTTTGATTAGACTCATGGACTCAATGTCTATAGAGTTAGCGCATATATTCAATGATGGTAACAAAAGTCATACATCTCTCTACCAGTCAGGGTAGAACTTACTGCCCTGGCCCTTTGCGCTTCTTGGCATACTTGCCACGTCCAAAGGCTGACCCTGCAGAGCTGCCCTTCTCATTTCCCTTATTTGGATCACTGCCTGCCACAGTGTCCTGTGTCACATTGAGCTGTCCAGTATCCTCACCGTCATCTTTTACTGCAACTTTACTCACATTCCTGGGGCCACCATCCCTTCCCCTCCCACCACCACAGGTATTGTTAATACAATCCCTCTTGCAGTGGACATAGGAGTGCCCTGCAGCTCCCATGTTCTTCCATTCATCCTCGCTAAACTGCCATGTTACATTGGTGAAATCCACTCTGTTAAATATAATCTTTCCCATTCCGTCTTCCTGACCTCTGCCTCTACTGCCTTGGCCTTCCCTTCCATATTGTCTCCCGTATCTTCCTCTTCCTCTACCACACCCTCTACCTCTGCCATGCCCTCTACCACCATCTGAGTTCATCTCTGATATCCTCTGCCAAGTCTTGGTCTTTCCCTTCTGTTTCTGTGGAAAGATTTCAGCTACTTTGACACTCATATAAGACACTGCATCATTGAAACTGTTTTGATGGTCATCTAACATCTTTTGTGTGGTGATGGTAATGGGCACATTGTGCTGGACTTGGACGCCATCAAACAAATGTTTGACCTTAGCAGATTTGGCGAACACCTGTTGGTGTTGGTCAAGAATTGTGTAGGCTTGCTTCAGCTTGGTTGAGTACTTCTCAAAACTAAATGTCTCTTCCCTCACGTAGTGGGGGTCCTTGATTATCATCTCAGCTTCAGTCACTTGCTTGGACACCTCCTCTGGGCCCTAGAAATAGTCCCTTAATGCTTTCGTAGCAAGCCTACCATTCATGGATGCTTCATGTGCTCTCAGCAATTCATATGCTGAGCTATCTAATGTGAACTTCTGCAAGGCTAGAAAGACAGTCTTTGTATCAGCTCTGTACTCCAGACCCTGTAACCAAACTTGATACTTCAATCGCTCATGCTTGTTTGCTGCATCTGCCACCGGGCTCCACCCAGGTGGCTTGGGCCTTCTTATCACATAGTCTAAGGGACCCCCCCCTACACCAGGAATTCGCACCAAGTGCTTCTCAAGCCGTTAGTCCCAGTCATGCCACCCCACCCTGGTTTGAATTTTCTCAAGTTCCCCCAGCGATGGAGCATTCTCTTTCATTCCTTGCTTGATCTCCATATTAACTTAAGCTCTTTGAATAGCTGCACCATTCCAAGATCCGATCTCAAATTGTAGCTGCCTTCTCTTCCTATCCCTGACCCAAAAGATCAAGGCTTCTAGGTTCCTCTGTACAATGAAACCCAGTCTTGTGTTTGTTGCTACCTCATTATGGCTCTTCACCATCTCTTTGGCGCCACCTTGCATCAAGATCTCAAAATCCGCAATGCTTTTCAGCCCCTGGCTGTTTATATGAACTGTTGCATCACCTGATTTGGTTCTGCATCATTTTGTATCCCACATACCGCAAGGTACTGTCTCAGTGTGGCCTGATCGGCCATGACAGTTCAATTATTTCCCTTGTGTCAGCCGCACAGCAGCTGTCACTCGTTCTCCCTGGAGTTGTATCCACGACGTTGTTTTGCCACCCTGTGGCTGATTCCTCTTTCACCTGTTGTTTATTGAGGCTGATCGGACCCCAATCAAATGGCTGCTGCCTTTGTTGAGTTGATGGTAAGCCCAGACTCCCTCAACTTCAATGGTATTCTCTGTGGCTTGTCCTCATCACATAGTTCTCTTCACTGCTAGTCCAATTACTCCGGCTCCTCACAGATGTCTATTCACAGTGTGTAGAAACAATGGTTAATGACAACTACGATGATTAAATCGTCTATGTATCTCCTTATCTTGATGAGATAGATGTCTGGCGTTGGGTCTGATAAACCGTTTGAATTAAGACGAGTCAGCGCCATTGTTGATAATGTAGGATAAGATATGGTAAAAGGTTGTCATGTTGTAATCAAGGGTTTAAAAGCATTATGAGAACATCCTAGAGTTTAGATCTAGATGATGGATGACTCCCTAGACATACCATGCTTCGGGTATGTCAACTCATTGCTAAATTGCCTAATACAACCATATTTAAACAATAGCATATGAGGCAGTTGTTTATAAATGGCTTTGAACCCTGTGTCCTGACAAAGAGCATTGTATCATGTGGAGCATACCTAGAGCCCCTCAAGACATTTCTGGTTGAAAATCTTAAGTGTTTAAAATGAGCTCTATGAAAAGTAGTGGGAGTATTGTTAAGTACTTAGGTAGGATTCTACGATTCAGTGTGTACATGTGTATGGCACAACACTCTAGAGTGCAAGACACTCTGGAGTGTAAAAAAAGCTGGTCACACAAAAATATACTCTAAGAAGTAGAGTAGCACAATAAAATAACCAGATGAAATAGATTATTATTATCTTTCTCTAGAGTAGTACTGTAGTATAATAATAATAATCCTATCACAAGTAAAAAATTAGATTACAATACTTCTTTAGAATAGTAAGGTACTCAAGACAATGATCCAATTGTATCGCCCCCAGATCTATCGCAAAATATGTCATCCACTTTTTTCATAACAATCTGAAACAATCATGAACAATCTGAATTTTAGCTCACATAATGTAAGTAGTACTTACCTACCCTGATGCAAAACAAAGTAGTATTATATTTAATACTTGATATTTCTTCTCTTTCATTCATACTTAAACTACGACTTCTTGCCTACTTATTAGTGTTAGCATTCCGTTTTGTGATACATTGATGTGAGTCCTCTGAATTTAGAAAAAGTGGTTAACCCATATCTGCTCAAGTCTTGAAAAATATATTGCCCAACATTTGCTTGACACCTGATTTCAACAATAATATCAGCTAAAGAAATACTGAGTATGGGCAATGAACAAAGCTGAACCAAGCAACAAATCAATACCTTATTTATCATTGTTTGAATTATATCAAACCTTAATAAATAACTCTCCTTGCTTTTAACTGCTCACTTCAATGTAATGGTAAATTGAGGACCAGTTAAAGACTTGGGCAGATATGGGTTAACATATTATCAAACATTTTTATCATAATTAACTGCTAATTTTATCACAATCATAACAATTGCATTATTTTTTGTGTCAATTTGAATTTGATTTACTTTACATCAGCTTCAAGTGCTGCCTTCATCTAAAGTCATAGCAAGCATTAACAATAATGGATTTATTGTTATGATTTGCATGTTGTTTTATTCTTATTGTAAGATAGTAAAAAATATAGTAAGCTGATATATCCATATCCAACAGCAACCATAAAAGAAGATGGTTTCAGAGAAGTGAAGGAGGAGTTTTACAGAGGACTGGAACTTACCAGGCACAAAAAATTAAGTGGGACATCACAGTTGATCCACAGCTGTTATTACTGTTGCTTGCTACTAGCTGATATCTAAGCTGCATGTAGTCTACTTGCCCATCTGCATGATTGCATGTATCATGACATGCATTTGTACTATTACCTCTATGCTTTCACAATACTTAGAGTAATAATATTTGCTTACTTTGTAGAGGCAGCAGGAAGTAGTAGTGGGTACCTACCATGTGCCTCACAATACAATAATAATCACCACAGTATTTTTTAGATATTACAAGCTGTTTCTTGGTTAGTGTTAAAATTTTGAAGATGTAGCTCATAATGATAATAAGCAAGTAAGGTCTGTAAGCCTTATTGTCAAAAACTAGAAATACTTATGTATAAAAATATGAAAAATGATCTGAATTATGAAGCAAGTGAAAATAAACTAGTTCATTCTGTCCGGTCATTTAGGGAGACTTTTTATAGACAGTCTTGTTGGATCCTCAACATATGTGTTGCGTGATGATGAGTAGTAGTAGAATAGGAGTGGTTATTACAAGTACTTTTACTATGGGAGACTACAGGTGATTTATTAAGGTATTGTAGGTATTTAGGTAGGTAGGATTGTCATTGGTCACATGCACGTACGGAGCGTCTACTTACTACTACCATAATTTACCTACAATACCCCTGTATGTTCAAGTTTGTCATTGGTCACTGGATAAAAAAATTGCAAACATACTGAAAATAAAAAAAAAATATGATACTGTTATTGAAAATTTATCAATTTTGGGCAATGACTGTTTTAGCATTTTTTAGTCATTAAGATAATAAAGGCTTGTTTCAGCATTTTTTTAGGCAGTAAGCATTTTAGTCGATAGGAACCCTCAAAAATATGTCTACTTAAAAAAAGGTTTTTGAAAACATCACATATTTTTTAGTGGGAATCAAAACTTTGAAAACAATTTTATGGGACTTGGTTTTTGTTTTTGTTGATTCTTTGTGACATAATTTTTGTGACAGAGTAACAGACATTCTTCCAGAATCCTGAAATAACTCTGCTTAGCATCAGATTCATTCTTTTGAAAGAACTCTTGATGGCTGATCCAAAGCTCAGATTGATATCAGTTACAAAAAATACTTGTAATGAAGTTTCCACCAAAAAATCAAAACACATAATTGATTAAAAAGTAAATGAAATATTACACAAAAAAATAATGTACTCATTTCCAAATTGGAGTGCTATGTGATTGTTAATGGATTTAATCTTCAAAACCATTACACTGTTTTGGAAAAACTTACTTTGAAGTACCATCCATTGAAATACTACTTTTGAGAGTTTCCTCTACTATTTTAAGAAAGTATGCTGATACAGCTAATGTTGATACACCACTTAATAGTCATTAAAATTTTATAATTATGACACATTTCAATATTTGTAACTGAGTTATTCTTCTTAAGCTTGTATTTACAACCAATTATTGAGTTGAGTACTTACTGAAAGTATCACTGAAAAATATCAAACTGGACTCTTCAATAAAGACTACATCAAATTGCTACAACGCCCCCTCATCAACCACAACTGGCTCAATTTCAAAACTTTTTGGACCACCAAATTCAATCAATACAAATTACTCAACAAATTGACATCAAAAGATGCTGGATTTGGGACCAATGCCACGTTGGAAGCACAATTAAGCAAAGAGTTAGAGGGAGCATTGGACAATCTTGCATATGCATCAATGGCTACAACAGATAAACTCGATGCATGTTTGACAGCATTGACAAAAACAAATGGGCATTGGCAACAAACAAAAGACTCTCAGAGGATAACTCGCGCCTATTTAGGTTCTTTCGACAGATCGCTCAATCAAAAAATGAGCTCGAATGGAGAATTGCTTGGCTGATGCCCATTTTGGTCCCCGTACTGGTGTTGTACTGGTTTCTACTGTGCCCTGCAACCAGGACTAGATTCAGGACCAGAATTTCCAGGATTACATCCAGGACCAGCTTTCAGGACCAGATCCAGGACTGGAAAAGGCCTCAGCATGTCCCGAGACACATTTGGAGTCACTGGAGTTTTTTGGAGTCATCGATGACTCCCAAGCTCCAGGAAGGGTGGTGCACACACTCGCCCGCACGCAACACCTATCGCAGATAGGCAGCTGTGCTACTATGTGTGTTGCCCAGGGTGCTACTAGCCTCCTCCTGCCATTCGCTCTAAGTTTTGTTGAGCTCACCACTTCAGAGGCAAAACTACAACATGTTAAGTGAGAGACTTTGTGTTTGGCCAAATTGGAACTGCGAAGCTACTAAAGTGGTTACACTACCAAAACTTTGAAGTTTGGCAGGCACCACCCACTGCAAAATTCGCACCCACCTAGGCCGCCCACGTCATGCTTGGAGTCGTGCTTGCTCTGTGATTGTTCGCCTCCAACCTTGACGTTCCAGCGGACGAGGGACATGCCCCCTCAGTGAAGCTCGATTCACAGAACCTAGGTCGGCGGAGTTCCAGCCCTGCTTCGGTGGGCTGCAAGAATGAAATGATTATCGCATTGCGTCCTACTTGTCCAGATCCGTCGCTTGGTTGAGAATAGCCAGAGGGACCCCGGGGGTGACTCAGGGGTCCTCTGCATCAGAAAATGGGGTCAAATCATGTGCCATTTACAGCCTTTGTGGCTGAGGGAAACCGTTAGAAACCCTGGGAGAAGGATAGCAGATCAACCAACATTCTGGAACATAATTGCTGAAGCCATCTTGGTGGACAGGCCACGATAGAGAGCTCCAATTTGAGTGTGGATGTACGTCAAGTATGTAAGGGACGTCCATCTCCCAACTCGCATGATGGTTTCAGAAGACTCTCCAGCTAGCTTGAGGGCCATTGCTCCGCCTGCCCGAAGGCTGTGGGACAAAATGCGCTTGGCAGTATAACCTTGGTTCAACAGTCCATCTTTCACTGCCCCCCAGCGCACCGCCTCAGTGATATCACGGTCTGACACCTGGGTTCTTTCGTTGCCAGGGTGGAACACTAT
>JALLOT010003830.1:0-10835 GCA_036939595.1 Thalassiosira livingstoniorum | reverse complement strand
AATTTCATAAAATCAGCATTATGGAGACATTCCCGGCATTACCGGCGGCATTATATCGGCATTATAAAATACCTGAAATTGAAGAAATAATGCTGGCATTACTACTTATCTGCCACTACCTAAGTACTTAACACTACTATAAGTACTACCTTAATCACCAGCCATCACCATCTAATCTATCACTGACCATCGATCAATCCCTCCGTTTTCACCACATAAGTACTTATGAGGTACTTATGGTACTTATGGTACTACAATACCTAGGTACTTAGGTAAGTAAGTACATCATAAGTACCTCTAGGTCATAGGTAAGGTAAGTAAGAACATCCAGTACGCAGCAGCTGCAAACTTCTCAAGGGGTTAGTTGGTAGGTAAGTAGGAGTAATTACTTGCTCCATCTTGTGGATTTAGCTACAAATGAAAAATTGTGACATTGTTCTTTTTAAGGATATTAGTATTATGCTGAATAATAATTGAAGAGTGGCACCATGCTGATGAAATAAAGTGACAACTTTTGTTGTAGTTAGAATATCATTCAGTGTGGGAGGGATTTCTAAAAAAATTATGAGTTCATTTAATAATACTCTACTCAATTTTGGGAGGGAGAATACTCAGTGCGGGTAGGATTTTTAGGGGAAAATATGTTGTGTGCTTGGCTTTTCTTTTCAGGTTACCCTAGCCAAATACCCCCAAAATTTTGAATCTGATCAATTTTGGGTCTTTTGTGAAGTATTTATACTTACAATGATCCTATGACATAGAAGCTGATCATGGATATGAAAAGAGGATGGCCCAAAATTTGGTTTGAATTTTTCATGCAGTGCTTTCATTGGGGAGTAGAAATACTAGGAACAGAATTTCAGTGTAGAATTTAACAAGAAATCATTCCATTGGCTTGTGAACATTGGTTAAGCATTAAATGACATTATTAATATTAATATTTCCATTTCCCACATTTTAAGGCATCATTTTTTATTCATTCATCAAGTTGCCAAACTGAGGAATACTCTCTGGCATACCACTTAGCATGTCTCTCTTCCAACCATTAATTGCCTCTGCTTATTCTGCTCCTAGGGACACAATTAATAGAGCCAAATATTCTACGGATATAAAAAATAGCAGCAATTAGATATCTGCTATATTGCACAACTGGTTCTTTAAGTAACCGTGAGATTTGATACTCCCATAATGGTTCCATTTTTTCATCCCACATGATGTTGATTGACATTTTGCCCTTACTTACTAGTAGATATTTACTAGTTGTCTATTTTCTCTGGTGTCTTCTTTTAAAAATGCTATTCACCCCAGTTGTCTCTGGGCTTTGGTGTTGCTCCTCCTATCTGCAGAGACTGATATTCATCATTGCCAAAAAATCACCTAATCACCATGTTTTAGACTCAATACCATTTTGCTTCAATTGTGGGATGAAAATGTATTTTTTGTCACTCCTTGGTCAGAAAATTTATGGGAACTTGCAATTTCATACATAAAGACATTAGGCTCAGCTTTCAAATTTGAATGACAAACCTTTATTTGTTGTGACAACATCCACCCCTTATAAGAAAACATCATTCCCATCAAACACAAAAGGAACCAATGGAATCTCTTTCATATGTAGAGGGCCCCAATGATTGCAAGACAGATAATTGAAAGAGCTGAGTCATTTGGTTCTACATTTGAAATGTTTCATTTGACCTTAGTTATTGATGGTTTTTTCTTTGCCTTTTGCTATTCACTTGATTCTGAAGAGTACCATTGACCAAGGGCATCATGTAAATCTCTGACACTAGTAACGAAACCATCCACCACACTAGGAACCACATCCAATTTTGACTTTGTCAAAATATTGAGGTTGATTGCTTTTGTTTTGATTTCGCCTCTGACTCCATACCACTTTCCCTTCCCATGACCAGGTTCACCAAATCTGTAGATGTAAGAGCACCATATTTTTCCAGCTCATTTTTCCACAAGCAATGTGAAGTAGTTCACTGCCCTAGTATTCTTGAAGTGCTGTCCTGCATTATCTGAATACTGCAATAGGTTTTCTATCTTCACACTCTCTCCCAAACTCTTTGGTTAATTCCCATCCTGATAAGATTCCAAATACTTGAACTTCAAATTTGTGAAGTGCTTCATTGCAAGCCTATCATGGACCTTGTCATTAAACAGGTTCCCAAGAGCAATCAAGTGTTTTTCAGTGACAAAAGATTCTGAAAATTTTTGTGATGTATTTATGTCTTGCCTCTGAATCAGTAACCTTGTAGTTGCCATTGCCAATATTTCATTCTACTACTGAAAAAAGGAAATGTTGTTGATTTCCTGGCCTGAAAATGCACCATTCACAGTGACTTTGTAATTTGATTCTAGTTTTCCATCAACTTTATTCCATTCACTTGCAAGATCAAAGTCACTAGGGAAGTAAAAAGTGTGTACTGTTTCTTGGAGCAGTATTCCGACTGAACCACATCAGGATTTTGAATTTTCATGCTCTCTGAGAAGTTGATGTCACGTTCTATCATCTGTGGACAGACCTTCTGATCAAATTGCTCCCTGCTACACTGCTCCACTGATACTAAATTCTGGTGGAGGATGTGTTTGGAGACATGACACTTAAATCCATCTAAATCTAAATAATCCACATGAGTCCCCACATTTGATTACAATACAAAATTAAAATGCAAAGAGCCTTTGTTGGGCAATCAGTCATCATTGTCATCATTTTCATTGGGTTGTTTTTGGTCACAAATCATTGGATGTGCTCAATAGATAATATCTCCAGTGGATCTTTTCAGACCATTCCTGTCAGCTGAGCTGCAGATGTCCTGTGTCTTCATGTCCTCTGAAGGGTTGTTAAGAACAGGACACAAGGGCATGTTCAGGACATGTCCAGGACAAGTTCTATCATGTCCTTTGGACATGTCCTCAGAACAGCTCAGTTAGTAAAGGACAATGTCCTTGTCAACAGGATATACAAGGACATATCCATGGCATATCAAGAAACACACAATGTATCAGTTCAAAAATCACAACATAAAAATTTTAGTATTTTATTGAGTATCTATTATAAACAAGACATCTTGACAGCAAAAACTTTGAAAATTACCTTAGTACATGGGTGTAACCCATTTTTCAAGTTTTTTCTGTGTTACATATCTTTTCATTTTGCTCTACATACATATTGAAAATAATTACATTATAAATGTAACTACTGTCAGGAAATAGTGAATGCTGAAAATTTTCAAAGTAATATTACACTTTAAAAACAAGGCTTTACCATTGCACCTCATTTTGAAATTCATGGTTTATTGTGATTCTGTAAAATAATCATGACAGGATGACTATTTTTAGGGATTAAACTTTTTCATTGCATTTCAGTGTGGACAAACAATATTCTTGTGGTAGCAGCACTAAAAGAAGATACTAATAGAGTAGGTATTGTATGATATAAGACTGTGGTTATACTACTTACATTAGGAAGGAAATAAAACAATAAAGAGGGATTACAAACCTAAAGATCCCATTAGTTACAGACTTCAAAAAAGTAAGGACACGTGGAGGACATGATATTTTTTGTGTCCAGGACATGGGCATTGCCATTTCGTGGTGAAAAGCAAGGACAATGTCCTGGACACAGGACATGTCCAGGGCATCTTCAGCTAAGCCTGTGAGGTCAATGGCAAATTTGTAATCCAACTTGACCCCAATCCTTAGCTGCTCTTTCCCATTTCTCAAGAAGGAATCCTGAATCTTGTGCTTCCACAGTTTGTCAAGCCCACACTTAGTTCAACAACCTTCCATGCAATGAAACTTATCATTTTCAAGCTTGTCATTGCTCAAACATAGAAGACACTTAACGTACATATCACATTTTGAATCAACACTCAAGATTTTACATTTTTTTTAGGTCTTTAAACATTTGTTGCTTTTCAGATGTACTTGAATTTATGTTGCATTGTGTTGTTGACACTCTAATTTCCATCCATCCTGACAAATCATATTGCTTCAATATTGCATAAATTAACTTTAAAGCCTACTTGTACCCCATTTAACTTCATTCAAACCTTTGTACTTCATACAAAGAGAAGAGCTATTTTTCTTCTTGACAATTTTCCATAGTGAATACTTGCAAAAGTATTGAAGGGCATGTATTGGGTTTGTTTGAAAATGAAATGTGACCCACAACTTCCTTGTGCTTTTTTTTGAAGCCTGATGACAATGAACACCAAGGTTTGTACCAGTAGATTCAGGAAGCCTCTTCAAATTGACAGTTGACAGTGGCAATAATCAATTGTGTCTTTTTTGGAGAAATTTAGTGATGGATAGTTGTGTCTGAGAACTTGTTTCTTTCATAATGATTGGCTTGTAGTGGACTATACAAGCTGTTGATATTGGCAAATAAAAAATGTCTGTGTCCCAAGGTAGAGAGCCAATTTTGACCAGATTTCTAACAGGATCAACAGCCTCAACAGTACCATATTCATCCCTACAGCTAACTTTATCCCCTTCAGCAATTTCAGACTTCATGACCATGTATTTGTCAAAATTTTCATGATTTTATTGCCCCATTGCATGCACAGTACTTCAAACACTGGTTTATTTTCAGAATATCTCCGTATGCTAGACAGAGTTCCAACAGGTTCCAACCAGTTTAATGTCATTGCATCAGTGGTGGCATGATACTATGGTACAGAGGGAGTATTTGGAGAAAAGACATTTTACCTCTCATTAAGTTTATTTTTATCAATTTGTTTTTTAATTCAATATGATACCACAACGCATTAATAGAAATGACATTAAATTGTTTTTTACTATCGTAATTAAATATGAAGAAAGGTAATTTCCAATGTTGCAGTTTTATCACCATTGTATCTTCTTGAATGGGAATTTCCGCGATTTTTGACACAACAATGATTCATCAAAGAGAGGAGTAAAGAGTGAAAGAGAGCGAGGAATTAACAGAATAAGTGGCTTAAATGAATTTTCAAAAGGAAAGTCAAGGAATGAAGGGTGATGCGTGGTGGAAGAGCAATGATGTCACGTGGGATGGAGATTGCTGGGATTTATTGGGCTGTTCATGCATCTCCCAGCGAGCATCTATCTCTCCCTGTGGGAATTCTGTTGGGTGAACAATCGGAACCGGAACCCAAAATAAAACACAAAGCAAGGTGGAGTGCATGCATGGGCGGTGGGCACCAAGCGGCTATTAATAGCGGCAATGAAAGAATGGCAACACACAACACTCTCGATTTCCCCACAAAGGACGAAAGCGATATCGCCCGAGCTGATTATTCCATGTTGTAGTGTGCATACAGCATAATTATGATCAATTTTATTGATTACGATAGAGTGCTCCAGGTATCGTCTCATTTGTTCATCTAATCAATTGATTCCAAAAAAACAGATGAAAAACTCACATCTTGTTTTTCGTTAGTCCAAACCCAGGCATTAAATTATTTTGAAGTGACATTTGACATTTCCGTTCCATTGCAAATGCACTCATTCAACGCCACCCATAGGAGCTAGCTTCGTATTAACATCCCCGCAATAGAATAGCGAGACATTGGTCTGCATTGATTCTTTGAACTGGAGCAGCAACATTTTTTGTTACTCTCAACTTAAATCCATGCACCATGCCGTATCAAAATGAGAATTCATCTGTCTCGTCGTGCACTTCCACCACTGTCATCACACAACTGCCTTCCCCGAAATCACGGCGTCTTCCACCACCTCAATCAATGTCATCCCAACCGCTCAACCCTCCCACGACGAAAACTTTTCTAACATGTGTGAAGTCCAAAGCCAGCAAGTCAACACCAAGACCCAAGCCAATCCTATCCAGCAATTCCAATAAGATAGACAGCACAAGTATACAAAACCACCGAAAACCCAGCTCTCCCATCCGCCTCAATAGGTTTCCAACCCGTTTCCCCGCCACCACCGTCAAAGTATCCGAATTCCGGACGCGTTCCTCCCGGCTTTTTATTGTCCTCCTTCACCTCGTGGGTGTTTCTACCAATGTTCCCTCGTCGCCCTCTAGTCCTACCTATGCCGCCGCGCCATCCACATCGGCATCCTCTTCGCCGCTTCATTCACTTACTGCATTCATTCAATCACTAGTGCATCTTCTTCGAGAACACCGGCCAGCTTTCTTAACGTGGTCCGTGGGTATCGTAGGGGTGCATCCGACAGCCATTTTGCTGGAGAGGCTGAAAGTGGAATCGAGTCAGAATGGGTTACGTGGTGTGTTGGAAAGAGTGGAGAGAGTTTGGGGATGGAATGGGGATAAGGATTTGTTGGGAGAGCCTTATTGGTTTCAGGTGTGTGATTTGAAGTACTGCCTAGTTTTATTTGTGTGCCGACACTGTCCTATGAAAACATCATGAATAGTAATGAATTGCAGTTGATTGTCTTGTATTTTATTATTTCTTTATGTTCTTGATCTGACCTCTTTCAAATGCTTAACATTCAAAATTCAATCTTGTTCAAACATCAATGACTAATGCAGGATAACACAGATGGAAAATGCTTAGGACCCGGTGGATTTTCAGAATGCGGCGACGCCACCTTATGGAGAATACGTAGGCGACCCCTTTCCAAAAAGAAACTGTTACAAAAACGCCAAAAGCAACAACAATGGAGGAGACGGCAAAGGCAAAAAGATCAACTCATGCAACATTTGCGTGAGAGTGAAGGAGGAGAAAGTCATAAGGACAATTTGAAGCAGAGATATCAGAAAAAAATTAAGAGTGGGGCAGCGGCTTCGGTTTGTGTGTGGCCTTTCTTTTGTGAAGAGGGAAGCCAAGTTCTTCAACGTGAGAAAGAGTATGACGACGACATGCTAGACTATGGGGATGAGGGAGAGGAGGAAGAAGAGGGGTTTGCATTGCAGCTAATGGATCTTGATGCTGTTGTCGCACGTTCACCGTCTTCTTCTTATTTCGATGGAATAGGGCTTAAGAAGCGGGGTTTGTTTTGGAGTTTTCATTTTGGGAGAGGAGATACAATTGATGCTCACTCTGAGTGCTTGTTATCTTTCGCTTCTAATGACAATGTTTACGATAAATCAACGTCATCATCCCAACTGAGACTCGGTCCTTGTTCTTCCGAGGAAGCGTGGGCTTGGAATATTAACCGAGATGGCGTTTTGGAGCGGGGACTCACGAAAAGCGAGAAAAGGAAAAAATTAAGACAATGGACAAAGTCTTCTTGCGGCGTAGGTTGCACAATGAGCAGCATTCGTCGTGGTGATAGTGCAACACGGAATTCTCCAGCCGTTGACTCGGAAGGTTCATCTTGCATTCATCGGGACAGTAACTCTACTGCAATCTTGATGCCCTGTTCAGTCCCTGAGAACAAAAAAATCTCGTTAGAGCACCACTTTGAATCAGTAGGATTTTCACTGGTTCGGTATCCATCGCCTACTACTGCATCGTCAAAAACTAGACGCGCCACAGATTTAACGGATTCCAAGTCTTCCTGGTCGCCTTGGACAAATTTATCAGAAGATTCCACCCCAACTCTTGAAAATGACACGGCCTTGTCCCAAAATTCATCAATGAGGTCAGAAGGGAGAGGAACAAATGCAAGCGTATCCGAAAACCACTTATTTACATCACGAACAAGCAGTCAAAGCCACGCCTCAGGCGCAAAACAGAGACCAATGGATGTTAAATCAACTGAAAGAATGCTGCATACAACCTTAGGAAAAGCAAGCTCATCCAAAGTTCAAATCACAAAGTCTGGCTCGTCAAATGGACCAGGTTCAAAAAGCCAATCTGCCAACGCTCAATTACAAAAATCCATGGGCATAGGTGATAATGAGAAAACAACGAAGACATCATTATTGCATAAACCAAAATCACCCCAACCAGGAAGGACAGCGAATCAGTTTGGTGGTGCAGAAGTCAGTGGGATCGATGAGGTTGATTCAAATCCTCACCGACCGAGAAAAATACCTGTACATCCGTATATAGCTGCGTCAAAGGATGGCATTTGGACAGACCCTTTAACTTCGTTGCAGTTTCCCACTGATTTGTGTCAATATTTGGGACATACCAAAAAAGAGGCAGGGAGGCATACGTTGATGGGTGTTGGGCAGTATTATCGAACGGCGTTCAATATTAAGGTTGGTATTTCTAAGACTTTTTGCCGTTTGTGTTCATAATTGTCTCACTGGTAAACCTTTTTATTCTAACCCTGGCACAGGTGTATGGTGCAGCGCTCTACGTAGCCAAACGTGACGTACTGGCAGACCCAAAATTTGCAAAATATGCAACACTGTCATCGGAGGAACTTACGAAGCGGGATGATTTTTATGAGCACCTGATGAACATGCCTAATCCAGGAGACGATCCTTCTACCTCTTTTCAACCAGGAGGGTTCTTTGACAGAACAATTTTTATCAAGATAAATATGCAATTGTCTACAGATGCCATGAGAAAAAGTTTGGAAGCTGATTGGTCTTTGATGACTGAAGAAATGAAATCTCTTTTAATCGAGACTAGTTTTCGGGAACGCATGGCGGATGAGAGAATGCTCAATAAGATCAAAAGTAAGGAAAATAGCAGCAACTGTTCATGTGGGCAGAGTGCACCACCAGAATATGCTGCTGATCCATCTTGTTGTGCACGGGGGACGGAATTAGTTTTCACTTGGCGAAAGAATGGTGATTTTGAGGTATGTTACAAAGCTAGGTAGTACGGCATTAAAAGAAGTTTCATGTTCAATCTTCTTACACATGCCAATAACCTTCTTCGCCATTAGGTGAGGCTGGATGGCCGTGTAATGGACACGTTCCCTCGTCCAGATATGGCAAAAGGAATCTTTGCAGAGTACATGAATGATAATCCCATTAGTCTTGATGCCAAAGCACACTTTACGGATGGGTTCCCTTTTCTTCTGGCTCCCTTGGCACAAGTCAAGGGAATGTCCTCTGCTGTTCCAAAAACACAGGAATCAGTAAAAGTGACGCGGTCTCAAAACAATAATGCAGTTATTCGTTTGATGGATGCAGCATTGCATTCCGTGGGTGCAGTTAATTCCCAAGCACAATCGATTTCAAGATGGATGCAAGATAGTGCTGCAGAAGTATCTTCGAATATGGAGCATGCGCTGGGCGATGCTATAGGAGTTGCCCGTGGAATCAGTGCTGAGTTCGATAGGCAGCGAATGGAGTTGGTAGGACATGCTGTTGCTCTACAGGAAGAAGGAATGAAAATGCTGACTTCCTACATCAGCTCTTCTATTAGTGGTAATAATGCTTTGTCTGTTGCGATCATTGATCAAAAAGTTCAGGGTAGAAGGCAACATCAGTTTGATGATTCTCTTTCTCGTGACTCCATGTTTGGTTTGTTCGGTCCTGGTTCAGGGACGAGGGTACCAGAAGTGATACCTGATGAGATTGGTATCAAGTTTGCTCCAACAATGAACTTCACGCACAAGTTATTTTTCACCACTGTTCATTTTTATTTAATGCTGATGTTGGTCGTAAGCTTACCAGGTTCATACACAACAAGATTTGTTGTTCGACGCAGATTTGCAGATACAAAAAAGATTGTTGCTGTCACATAAAACAGGCTTGCTTTTATTGACAGCAAGAGAATTCATCAACAATGCTACCAGGTGCTCTTAAAGGTTAATGAGGTTTGACAGCAGTTTTCTCATGTCTAATTCGATGTTAAAAAATATAAATTTTTGGTGGGTAAAACCTTTTCTTGACTGTGGAAACCCATACTTAGGAGCAATCTGCCATGATAAAATGGTAGGCACCCTCTAGGCAATTAATTGGTAATGTGTCATTTAGTTTAAGAGCTATTACTATTCCTATGTCAAATGCCTTTTCTCAAACTCAAAAAGCAAGTGAATCTAGCCCTAAACCAAAGAAATATCAATAGTTTCATGGATTATTAGATTTTAAACCTTCCCAAAGAAATGTCACTAATAATTTTATCAGGAAAATTGCCAAAAATGGGTGTGTTTTTACATTTTCAAAACATGCTCGTATAGACTGATCAAAACAGGGTATTTTTTCCAGTACAAAAATATTTGTGAACAAGTAGTAGAACGGAGTAGGAGTACAAAGATCTCCCTAACTCTGGGAATCATAAGTTCACACAATGCAACACTTACAATGTGCACAGCACTCACAACCTCTTACAACACATAATACTATTATGTTTCAAATTTCCGGAATATTTTCCATGGCCACCAAGAATTTTTGTTAATTGTTAAATGACCTTTCTGAAAAAAATTAAAATAGGTGCTGCAATTCTATTTACACAAATCATGAGAAGTGAATAAACAGGATAGTTCCCCCACCCAGTTAATCAATACAACTAGCCAACTGGCCAGTTGCCAGACAGCAAGCCCTACGGAATTATTTCATTTATTAAAAAAGATAAGTTAGTAGTAAGAATCATACAGGTTTGAGATTTGTAAGTACTTTGGTGTATATCTGAATGGTGAAATTGGACTATGCCTATGCAGTACATTGTCATCTATCATTTTCATTTTCTTGCCAAATTTGAAATGCACTTTGTGGGGGTTCTGACATGACATAATAATTACAAAATATGAACTATCAAATTAATAAACAGGTATTATTGAAGAACATACATCAACATGATATTATTATTTTATACATTGAATTGTTATAAATATAATTATAAAATTAATTTGATGATTTATCCATTGAATGGGCATTATTTCTTATTTTATTTTCTAATTTTACATAATTTCAGTGTAAATTATATTTTTTGTGTACACTTTATTTGATTTTCACAATTAGAAGTAGAATGTAAAATGAAGTTCAAATTAAGTGAAGTTAACTGTCTTCT
>JALLOT010003829.1:0-10836 GCA_036939595.1 Thalassiosira livingstoniorum | reverse complement strand
TGACAGACAAAATGAGGCTCAAAATCTGCTCAATTGGCCCTGAACTGTCTTATTTTTACAACAGACTGGTTTTCTACGAGGTGCATCATGCATTTATTGTACTTATGTAAGTAAGTAGAAGTTTACCCCTGGGCAACCACTAACAAAACATAAATTATCTAGATCAGCCCTTTTTTAAAATATTTCGCCATGGTGAAATCCAAATTAATTAGCTTAAAAAAATGTATGTTTCAGAAGTGGTGTGAACATTAGATCCATACTTAGTGACTTGTGATGCTTGAACAACCCCATCCACCACTTTGGAAGCCTTCGTTGGCAATATATTATCAACTCATTGTTATGCTTGTGAGGTTGCTTTCATGTTAATTGAAACATTGTGAAGCAAATCAAAATTATTGTAAGAGAGCTGATATGAGATAGGAATGTAAAACCTTTAAGACATTTTTCTTGCTAACATTTTGAAAAAAATGAATTCGCCCCCAAACAAAATATATGTTCTGAATTTGAAATTCATTTTTCTATTTCTGCCAATTGAATGAGTGGAATTGGTGCCATTGTAAATCTTGCCAACAAGTGCTTCCAAAGTGGTGGATGAAGCTGATCAAGTACCATGTGACAATGACATCAACGAAACTGATGCTTCCACCACTTCAGAAATGTATTTTTTTTTTTGGCTCTAGTTAATCTGGATTTTACCATGGTAAATTAATTTGAAAAAGGGCCGATCCTAGATAATTTATGTTTTGTTAGTGGTTGCCCAGGGGTAAATTTGACTACCTACATAAAATTATTTTTTGCTTTACTTTAATGAAATGATATTTTTGTAAATATGTATATTCACATCAAGAATGTTTAGAAATGACATAAATCTGACCTTGACCTACCTTGGCACAGTTTTTCTCTCATTTTTCCTGGAGGGAGTATTACTAGTAGGAGTAGAAAAGAGCACATGTCAACAGCACGCGTCAAAGTGAAATCTTGGTCTAATCTGGTGGAATTAGATTCCGGTGCCCTTGGCCACCCCCATTCGGTGCCGATGGCCCAGTATAGTACTATGCAAAGCAAAGTTATCTACTCAGAGTCAAGGCAACATTCCAACAGATTCCAAGGCAATTTGACAATGACACAAATAATAGATGCGTAAACCCTTTTTGTCCGAGTCCATTGGTGTTACTTTCACTTACTGTTGCTGTTAGTTGGTTAAGCTTTCGTTTTCCCCAGCCAGTGGCAAGTGTCAAACCCCAAGAAAACCTCGTTTCAATTTAAAGCACTCCACGTCCCATCATGTCCCTCGCCACCACCGGAGCCGGCGGCGGAATGGCCGGAGGAGCCGGCCTCTCCGTCGCAGCCATGGCCCACAACACTCACGCACCCGCCCACACTCACTCCCATGCCCATCATGGCCACTCCCAAATCCCCGGAGGAGGAGGTGCCACCATGGGCGTACCCGGAACATCGTACGCGGCACTGGGTGCCGACTTGCTCGATAAGAACCAAGCCTTTCTCAATGCCAAGAATGTACGAAATGTGGCGAAACTCCCGATAGTGGCGGTGGATTTGTACGGGGATAAGGGTCATGTGGCGTATTTTCCTCCCATGGAGGAGGAGAAGAAGAATGGGAAGGAGGGGGAACAAGAGGATGAGATGGCAGTCATGATGAAGGTTGTGGCGAAGATGAGGAAGGGAGTGTTGGCTCGTTCCGTCGGTGGGTTGTATGACAACGATGGCAATGCCAACCCCAATGGTGGAAAAGATGCCAACGATGGAACGGAGGAGAGAGGGGCAGATGTCATTTTGAAAAGAGAGGAGGATGGAGCGTACAAAGCCGTGAAACGATATTTGTCCAAGGGTATGGGACACGGAACTGTGTTGGAGGAGGCCATGCTTGGCAACTACGACGAAACCGTCAATGGAGGCTCCCCTGATGGAGGAGACAATTCCTCCGCACTGGTCATTCCTCGCCCGCATCTCATTATGGGAACTCGTTCCACGTTTGAATTCAGTGAGGGGGCACGTGCCAATTTCTCCTCCATCCTACCCAAAGAGGACACCGCCGATGCCTCCGGTACCTCGGCTGTGATTGATCATGCCCCCACCCATTCGGCATTGTCACTCACCACCATCAACCTCGATGGAAACTCCCCACCCAAGGGAGATGACTACGACCGAGTGGCATTTCAAATGAAGCTTCACTCCAAAAAGAAACTCATGACCATTCTTCCAGAAGAAGCCGTTGGGCTGTTGATGGCCAAGGCGAAAAAGAATGCCCGGGATGCATTTTTAAAGGAACATCCCGACAGTGAACTCAATCCTGCCAATGGCACCTCCTCCGAAAATGGAAGCGAACCCAACGGAAATCTTGACGACGAAGATACCTACCTCGACTATCCCCCCGCCATAGCCATCCCCGGCTGGGCCACCACCGACTCCACCCTTGAAGCCCTCCTCGACGCCACCGGCGGCTCTTCCTCCACCTGCGGTCCCTCTCTCCACCAACGTTCCATCGCCGCTTGCATCGGCGCCCTCTTGCCTCCCCCCAACCACCCCGGATCCACCACTCCCAATGCCCCACCCAAAGAAATGCCCGTGTCCAAATTGACCAAATTGCTCAAAGAAATTTGCGACGCCAAGGACAAGGAGGCGGCGCAGGAGGCAGCGAAGGAAGCGGCACGTGAGAAATTGATGGAGCCGAGGCAGCCGGATCCGTATGTTCCGTTGGTGTTGCTTTTGGGAGCGACACGGGAAGGGATTGAAATGACGGCGGTGCAGTTGTCCAAACCCCAAACTCCGACGGAGGAATTGCACTGTCCTTTTGGGAATGTCAATGTGGTGTCTTCCGTGTGTTATTCTCATGAGGAGCCGTTGAGTTTGGTGAAGCGGGGGTTGGACGAGTTGAGAAGGCAAGTGGGTGTGGTGGTTCCGGAGAGTGAGGAGCCGGTGGGGATCGTGACGTACGGGGAGATTGGGAGTCAGGTGGGGTTGGCTTCGAGGGTGAAGGCAGTGTTGAAGGGGTATGGGAAGGATGCAAAGACGAAGGGCGGGGATGGCAGCGACGAAGAGGACGACGAGTTTGATGGATGGGATCAAGATATACCCATCCTCTCCACCAAAGAATCCTGCGTTGCCCTCGGACTCGCTACCCTCGCCGCCTCGGTCCACGGACGAGTTCGAGTCATTGTTCAAGTGAAGGGCACCGATGGCAAACGCCGTCCCAAAGCCAGACTGGGCGTCAGCGTTCAAGACGTGGCCACGTGTGCGGTAGCCGTATCCTTCAATTACTTTGGAGGCCACAAAGACGAAAAAGGCCTGGTGGAGAAATGGACCAAGCCCAAAGTCATTTTTGATTTTGATCGACGCGTCCCCGCAGGTCCGTACCAAATTGACTTTTCCGCGGCAGATTGTGCCGCGCATGTGCGACACGTAAAGAAAAATGGGGGGTGTTGTATTGAAGATGAGGAGAAGTTGTTGGAGGAGGCGCAAAAGGTGGAGGGTTCGAGGGGCATTCCAGAGAGGGAGGCGGCGGCGCTGCAGTTGAGGTTTAGGATTCATCAAAAGGTTCGGTGTAGTGACGACATTGAAGATGGAGAAGATGTAGAAAAGTGGATTAGGGTAGGGAATGATATGAGGCCATTGTCAATGGAGCATAGTCAGAAGGAGGAGGGGGAGAGCGGGGAGGATCATTTGGTTGCTTTGGAGAGTGCTGTTTTGGAGATTAGTTTGAGTTCGGTGGGCACTATTACTACTGGATTGACTACCAATGGGTAAGTTTGAGTTATTGTGTCCTGATTCTCTTTGTTTATAGTGCAGAGGCTGGTTACGGATTAATATGCAAGGTTGTATTAGGATTTAAATACTCTGGACCTTTCTTTGCAGCGATGTTGTTTGCTTTCGGCCAACGTTCCATGTGGACAACAATTGTCTAAATTACTCCTTCTTGACCTCATCAACCCTCTCCAAACTCTATTGCCGACAGAGAAACCATTGTCCAAGCCACCAAATCGGCCCGCAACTCCAAACTCCTCAAATACCTCGGAATCATCGGCTCCATCCTCTTCTTTGGCGGATTCCTCGTCAAATCCTACGTCGAAGAACGAATATTCGAACGGGACACTCAACGAGTCCTTGCATTCTACAAACGAGCGGCACCCAATTCCATTCATGATGGGGATGAACGACAAGCGAGGTATCTGGTTTGGAAGTATAAGGGGAAGAAGGAGAAGCTTTGGAGGAGGTTGGAGGCCAAGTATGGAATGGAGGTGAAACATGCCTGGGAGTGGGAGGATGAGATTGATGGGGAGGAGGAAGGGAAGGAGAAGAAGGAGGAGGAAGAAGATGAGGATTTTGACAGGGATGAAAACAAGAATGATGGTGAGGAATTATAATTTGGTTGGATAAATAGTTAATTAATAGAGAGGAGTAAAAGAAAGAAAAGGATGAATCTTAGTATTTCAGTGGTTTTCAGCAAACAGCATTGTTTTCTTATGAAAGGGTATGAAGCTATGAAAATTAGAACTTAGCAAGTTGGTTCTGATACTTACAGCCATCTTTCACAGCAAAATGATATCAAAAGCTCAAAAATAAGGAATTGCTAGCAAATTTAGTCAATGAATTTGCAGTACAGCAAAGGGCCCTCTTCCACCTTTCTTCAATGCGCTCTTTGCTCATTTCAAATTCTAGAGAAATGAAGTCTTTTACAATTCATCTGGTTAGAAACCCTTTTTGACATTATTTGCTACTTCAAAGAAATTCATGATGTCATTTTTACAAAATCAGCCTCCCTTTACAACTCTAATCTATTTACTTTGAGTATCCGCTCTTTAGTCTCTGAGACAAGCTATTTAGCTTTTTTGACAACATAGGCTGCTTTGGATGGATTGAATGGAGTAATTGCAGGAGATCTTTTATTAGGAGGTGGGGGAGGGGGTGGTGTGACCCCAGGAATTGCTTTTTTGGTATCCATGTTTGGAACACATTTTTTATTGTTTTTAATGGTTTTTTGTTGCTAAAATAAAGGCCATATAGACCAATAGGTTTTTGATAGGAATCAACTACACCATTATCTGTTTGTCTCTAAAAAAAATACTAGAGGTACAGAAGTATTGTACTACTTTGTGATAGCACTTGCAGCAGATAGTAGTATTGTAGTTACTATTACTTACCACACATAAAATTGCCCCATATCATAAAAAGCAACAGACTGAACAAACGCAAAAATTGTCCACCACATCATTTATAACAGCCAGCAGCCAGCAATACCAAACATCCCCTGACACCATAGAAAACCACCAACTCATGTCAACCTCTGCCAACTTGCCACAGCTGCCATATTTGGACATCAAATAAATAATGTATATGATTTTCCTCAACAAGTCTCATCAAATGATCACTCTGTCAATATTTATTAGTGCACTCCTCACACTGATGAATACCTGCTGATTGGATTGGTTTATTTTTTACCAATTCTTGTGCCATCTAATAATAATATGCCCTCATCCACTCAACCATTCATACACAACTTAATGGTCTTGTTCCTCAGATTGTTTGATCATCCATGCTCAAAAAACATTAATCATAACAATGGTAGATTATCAATTCCTCATTATGGGGAGGGATTAGAAACAATCATTTGTAGGGACATTCTTTATGGTGGACAAATAATAGTGGTGAACAAATTGCCACTCATTGGACATCTTTGGACTTTGGATGAAGTTGTAGATTTTGTGATGAAAGGATTGAGTGATAAAATGTAGTGGCTTGGCTTGAATTCTTCTTTACTGACTTCACTTGAAATCAACAATTTGTTTTACTTCTGCTTCAACATTGTGCTCTTACAACAATTCTCATTTTTCAGCATCTTCATAAAGTCAACCATTTTGATTTCTACTTTAATCTATTTTCTTTTTTTCTTCTTCAGGAAATATAAGTCTTGAACTATGGGCCAAAAGGCATGTCCAATGGTCAATTTGTTTTTGTAGTTGAACCATAATATTGTTGTGTTTGTACTCCATTCCACTGGCTTGACTAAACGACAAGGAAAAGTTCAAAAAAAAATGAAGAAGAGGCTGTAGAACACTGCCCCACCAACAGAAATAGGGGGATCCCTTACTATTTTTCTTTAATTCACTTTTTTTCTTTTTGCTTTTTCTTTAATTTTCACAAACAGATTTTTCTTGGTGATTTGATGGGTAGCAAGTGTGTTAGGGTTGAGGTCTGATTAATTGAGAGTATTAATTACTTGTTGAAGTGTGTACTCAAATTGGACTTCTCTGACAAAGCACCTTTGCCCTCTATTCTATGATCTTCACTTCCAAAGCATAAGTCCAACAAAACACAGAAATTACTTCAATATCAACCATATGTCGTGTTTTACTCTTTACTGATTTTGTTAGTGAATTGCTGTGAAGAACTCTGTTGAATATTGTTGGAATAAATGAAAAGTTGAACACTATTTTTATTGTTGAGCATACTATTTTGATAATGCACAGCAAAGGCACATGTGCTGGAGAAACAGCCACAAATGCCTTTTGGATGATGATGGTAAATGCTTGAAAAATGCATCTTATTACAGCTCATGTAACAAAGGACAAATTAATCACAGGGTTGCCCCAGACACTTTTGGAATGTATGTTCCCTTTTTATCCACTACTAGTCATAAGCCATACACCTTTATACTTCTTTTGGTGCTCTTGATGAGATTGATTCCAAAATGGAGTGCCCATGACTTGAAAATTTTCAACTTTGGGCCTTTGGGCATATTCTACTAACAAAAAGACAAACTTCCATACTAAATATGGATACCAACATCAACAACCAGTATCATGCTCAAAATGATGAAATTTTATTTAAATTTTGCTGTTTCTTGTTTGGGGTACAATTTCAAGAGATAAGCATTAAAGAATATTGATTTTTTTCCACGGGGAACCTTATTCAAGAAGTCCCATCTTTATAGCTCCTCTAGGATAAAAAAGAGGAATATATTGACTGGGTTGACCCTGCAAATAGCCAAAGACATATGTCATATATTTCTTGTTCTTGGGTTGCTTTGAGGCAGCACATGAAAATATAGAGTTTCTAATTTTGACAGTAAGCAAGCCATCCTTGAAAGACTAGATAATGGAATACTTGTGTGACTACCCTCACAAATGTACTTAAGCTTAGACACAAACAGGATAAAGCTGTTGGAACAAAGGGAGTATATGTATACACCAGTAAAACTCCCTTTGCCCCTTGTCTGTTCAGCTAGTAGCTGTAAGTAACCTAGTACCTGCAGATGGTGCAGCTTGTTCCTGAATGAGCATAAATTTCTTATGTTTTTTTTCTTTCTGAGTACACCAGTTGTAGCCTTTGTGTGTCTTACATTTTGCCCCAGTCCTTTTGAGCACAGTTCTGTCCAAACTCTAGTTTTACTCATTTGTATAGCTCATGAAGTTACTCAGAATGTTTTCACCAAAACTGTTCAACTACAAAGTTAGTTTGTATCTCAACAGTTCTGACTTGTTTTCATCAAATTTTATATTTTTATAAGGGTGACACCAACCCCCCTACTACAATGAATAACGAATGCCTACTAGTATGAGCAGATCCAGAGAAGTATTTGTGATCCTTTTAGTTGCTGGGTCCAGCATGACAGGCAGATGTCCGGTGTGATGACTATAATGAATTAAAGGCAAGTACATCCTGTATACTGGTCAAGTGCCTACATGTAATCTATCAATTCTCCAAGACAGTCTTCTTGCACAGGCATCATCTAAGCCTTCTATTTTTTGTGCTTGAATTAAATGTTTTTTATCATTACTCCAATCAGCAACCAGTTGCACTTGCTCTCCTTCCCTGAGTCCCCCAGTAAAATGCTCAAATAAATTTTATGGACCACAAGCATGTATTTGTTGAATGGAAAGTTTGTCACATGGAGACTAAAAATGAACTGCATTTCATTAGTGTCCTAATAGAAATGTTACATACCACAATAAAGAATGATGAATTCAAGAGTTATTTGGAAAGCTAGGTTTTAGATGCAACAGATTGGAATTTTATGGACTTGTGAGACAAAATAATATTGCCATATGGAGAGGTTACACTACTATACATCCTAGCAAATTTTGATTACATGAACAAAAATTTGTACCAATCAACCCTCATCACAAATATGATATTTTCCATATTAACAACGCCAAAGAATTTGCCATTTTTCCAGGCAACCAATGCAAGATATTAAGCTAGTGGCACACACAAATGCACATCCTCAATTGATGTATTTGAAACTGCTTATGGCAAGTGACATGAGTAAGATCCCATGCATTGTACATCAACAAATTTGAACCCTCTTGGAAAGAAAAGGCAGCCCTCCATTAACAGATAATAACTTTAGCAAGTCAAGTTGGTTTTGGCAGTAGTACCCCAGAAAGTTATCTAGATGACACAAGCAACTATGAAGCAACAGTTGCAACTGAACAAGTTACCAGCAATCTCACAGCCAATATCATCCAACTCCATGGGCAACTCAACAATCTGGCTTCCCAACTTCAATCAATGGATATGAATTCCAACTACTACGTATAAACCATTGATGCAGGCCATGCCTACAAATGGCTTTACCCCCATCAAAATATCAACAACAAGCCACACAAAACCACCCACCCCCATCCCAACAGTACCAACCCCAACATTATCAAATGAAATCACCACCACCACAATACTTACCCAAACAGAAATGAGGTTGAGGTTATTGAAGAGGTGGTGACAGGTCTCTGTCAAAAATTGGAGAATGATATGGTAGAGGATACAACAGTGGACTTGGAGGCCAATTTCATTCAAGCTATTGCCCCCAAGCATCTATCAACCATAACCATAGCTACAAATCATACCCAGAACAAAAACTCATACAAATATGCACTGAATTCCAACACCACCAAGAGATTCCACACAATTAAATTTACTGCTGAACTCATGGCTGCAATATCCAAGACTGCCACAAATCAAAAACTTTCCAGCAACCTGTTTAGGGCCCTGTTTATTATGTTATGCAAGTTCATTTCACTTCCAAATGAATCCTAGGGGCAGATCATAAGTCAATAAATATGTGTTTTATATCTTTAAGTCACAATGTGATGAATACCACAGTTTTGCTCTGACATTCATTGAAAATTATCATGCCAATACTTTTGACCATGACAACCTATTTCATATCTTCACCAAAGATGACCTTTCAAACCTGTGCAAACACAATTGTTAGTTTACCATAATTAGCTCTTGTGCAACTGACCACTTCTAAGCCTCAAACATACCATCCAAGAATATCTGATCAACCATCAATCCAATTAAAGTCATCCACTCAGCATCGACCAGCAACATTATCCAACCCAACCATGAATGCCATATCAAATGGCCTTCCCTTTCAATTTTGATCATGATGAGGACAAAAATATTGTCAAGTCTATGGAGAAATTCATTAATGACTATCAAGAAACTTTGCAAAGAAGGATACACAGTAGTAATTATTTAACATGACTGTTGCCACCAACCACCTTGGTTTGTTTTCAAAATTTTACCACCTCCCACACAATGAAATTTCAAAATTTGCGCAATTCTGTTGACACGGTGCAAACAATTAGGCCCACTTAAATTCAATTAAATCAAAATCTGTTGTGTAGGCACACAGACAAGGTGTTGCCATATGTGCCTACCCAAGGGTTTTTGTAGTAATTGAGTCATGTGGCAGAAATCATGTTTACAGTGCTTGTCATTTTCATAATGGTGGCACCACCAAGAAGCCACACCATGGCAATTGCTGGCTGTCCTCCTTTTTCCCAGGGGATGACTAACTCCACCGCCACTCCAATACCCCAGCTAGCCAGTAGACTGTCAAGGTAAGTGTTCTTAACTTGTTTATTCAGCCCCCCCTCAATAATACAAGCTAATTGCTCACCAAACAATTGTTTTTTATGGTGGCACCAACAAAGCGACATCCACTACCTTGGCACGACATGGCAAACAATGAGTGTTGGTCAAGAAATGACGGAAAAAGACGCCAGTAGAATGGGGTACCAAGTTGTTATCAAGGGGCTGGCTATCAGCTGGTCAATGGGGTGACCTGATGAGTAGTCAGATGAGTAGTTGATTGGCTTCCACTGTAGCAGCAAGTGGAGACAATGTTCGCGGCAACACAGGTGCTGCTGCGGGTGCTGGGAGGCCAAACACATCTGCAGCAAGGAACTTGATCAAGCCGCGTAATCCACACAAAGCACACAATCCACACCACATCTCTGACACCGTAGGATGAGTCCAAATACTCCACATTGACAACACTGCTCAAGAACCTGAGACAAACAAGGGAATATGTATCTCAAGCTTGGCATCACCTAACTCTTGCTATTATCTGTGGTAAGAAGAGAATCTATGCAGTAAGGCTAGTAAGCATATGCTCTGTTCAAAATCAACTTTAATTTTTCTCTCAAAATGATTGTTGTTGCTTGTTTTAGATCTTTGGCACTCTTGGATTTATGGTCAATGGTGTTTTTGAAGAATATCATCCAGCACAATAACTGGTGAAATAAGGTATGAGAATGTGTGTCATAATGTGACCAGAAATGAGGTTTGCTGAAGATTATTTGTTTAACTTGTTTCTCACAAAGTAATTGTTTTTGCATTGTTCAGGTCTTTGGTACTGTTGAATTTTCTCATCAATGGTATGGTCAAAAAATTTCCTTCTTTTTTGTGATCATTTGAGTTTCAAGTGTTGGAGATGAAATGACAGATAGCTGTAAGTGCAACCATCTCAAAATGAAAACAGAGCGATATCGAAGTTATCGTAAGAAAATTTATCGGACGATAATCAGA
>JALLOT010003828.1:0-10836 GCA_036939595.1 Thalassiosira livingstoniorum | reverse complement strand
TGAGGATCTACATACAGTAAGATCTCAGTAGGTGCATACTGCAGTTGGCAGCAATCGAAGGATACCGAAGTCCATGGAGATTGGCGATGTATTTTAGCAAGACTAAATACCTCTTACACTCCCTCTCGGATGAAGGTTGAAAGGTTCACCAACCGCAGAGCTTTAGATGCATCTGACGAAATTTAACAGGACCTAGACCTTTAGTAAATCCATCTCCCAACTGAGCATCTGTAGCCACCTTAACGAGCTGAATCTTTTGAGGTTTGATGTGTTCTCGAAACCAGTGGTATTTCAAAGTGTAATGTTTTGATCTTGGAGTCATGCGATGGGGCTCCAGACGACCAAGAGTTAATGCACCCACATTGTCTTCATGGACTTTGATATGCATGTTGACGGCATCACGACCGAGTAAGCCAACGGACTTGCAAAGGAAATGCACTTTGTCAAACAAAGGAAAAAGATCACGGCATGCAGTGCTTAATGCGACGTACTCTGCCTCCATTGTACTTAGAGCTATTTCACTTTGCATTTTGCTCTTCCAAACAACTGGGCAATTAGCCACTAAAATCACAAAACCAGTTTGGCTTTTGACGGAGTGAGGATCCTGATCATTCTCATAACTGTAAAGGCCCGCGAAATCTGCGTCTGGATAACAATCGATGTCGAATGAAGCTGAAGGGGTGAGTATCAATCCTTTGGTTTGAGTTCCAAGGAGGTAACGGGCTATCCTTTTCAGAGCTAATTCATGGGAACGTTTTGGAGCGAAACTGTATCTTGCGCATTGATGGACGGCGTAAGCTATTTCAGGCCGGCTGTGACCCGCTAGATAGAGTAACATGCCTACAACACTTGCATAATTTATGGAACCACTAGCTGGAGGACCGTCTACGTCTCGAACTAAAGGTGTGCATTCGGCTGGTGTTGTAGTACTATTGGATTCTGATGGTGATAGACTACAAGCTTCAATGATTCGTTTGATCAACCCAGTTTGAGCGAGAGTGAGTTTACCCGATGCTGAAGAATGAGAGTGATGGCGTTGGATGTCGACACCTAAGAAACCTTCTGCTGTTCCTTCAAGGCGTAGTTGAATGTCCTGTGCAACCATGGCATCGACAAACTTGTTGATCGTTGACTCAAGTCTGGCATAGATAAGCAAATCATCAATATAAGTGATCACGATGGGGTGTTTACCGACAAAGAGACATGAATCGAGGGTTGACTGCTCCAGATGATAGGCTTGCAACTTCTTAGAGATGTAATCGAAGAAGTAACGAGGTCCTTGCTTGATTCCGTAAACACAACGCCGCAATTTATAGACAAAGTCTGGGTCTCCACGAAAACCACGAGCCTGATGGACATAAATCTCTTCGTCGGGTTTCAGGTGAGCATGCAGGAAAGCAGCTGTAATGTCTGCTTGGGCTGTGGTAAGCTGCAGCATTGAAGCAATCACTAGAAGAAGACGGACAGTAGACCATTCGACTACGGGCGACCAGGTTTCAAAATAATCAATTCCTTCTTTTTGAAAATCACCGCGTACACAAAAACGGGCTTTGAACTTTTTAGCTGAGCCATCAGGAAAACGTTTTAGACGAAAAGCCCAGGTGGATGGTAGAACTTTCATCTCCGGGGTGCGTCGAACAAGGGTCCATGCTTCCATCTTGTTCTGTAACGTATGGAGTTCCGCTTCACAAGCTTCCCAATATTCTTCTGCGTAGGGTCCACTCATCGCCATGTCCCAAGAGGGGTTATCGTCAGTATATTTAGAGGCCTTGGCTTGTAGGATGTACGGTGACATGCCATCAAGACAATCATCACAATCTAGATCTGGCGTCAAGAAGGAGGAGTAATAGCCAGCATTTCCAGCTGCAAGATCGGACTTGACATCATGCCAGGTGTCACAAAGGATTGGAGATTGAGAGATTGATGCCTTGAACGCTGCAGGCATATTAACTGAAGGCGATAATATTGCAGTAGGTGGTTGTCCCCACGAACGAGCGGAAGCCAAATTGGCAAGGCATCCTAGACGCAAGATATTCACTAGCCAAGGTCCGAATTTTCTATCTCGAGCTGGACCACAATTATTACGAAGAGGGTATCTTCTGTAACCTCCACGGTTTCTGAGTGGGTAGCGACAATCAACGAAAGGTGATGGGTGGTGGCGGGGAATGGATGGAGGACGCTGTACAGGTTTTGACAAAGAAGAGGTGGAAGTATTCTGATGCGGTGCATCTCCCTCTGAATTGGTGGCTAATGTGTCAGAGACCGACGGAGACGGGCTGTCATTCCCTACGGTATCATCCGTAGCTTCATCTCCCTCTGGAATGGTATCCAATGGGTTAGTTACACCGTCTCCCTCTGAATCATCAAACACTACACCACCTCCCTCTGAATTGAAGGCAATTCCCTGATCTCCCTCTGAAGATAAATCACTAGACGATGGCCGCGTATGTGAGGGTGCTTCATAGTCTTGTGCCGGACGTAGACTGTGTGGAGTGAGAGAGGCAACATCATCGATGATGGGAACATCGGCTTTGGATGGGGGCTTCTGGTGACGAGGTCGGAGAACACGACGACCTGGAGGAGTCGGTGTATGATCAAGAGGAGGTAGTGGGAGTTGACGGTGGTTGTAATCCTCCAGTGCGGATTCAGGGTGCAACCATTCTTCATCTAACGGTGGGTACTGCAAGATCTGATTTCCATTTTCATCAAATTCTTCGTCTAGATAAAATTCCCGGGTTCTTTTGAAGGGCTTGGTCCAAACAGTTGGGAGGGTTTCCGCCGTTACATCAGAACTAACTGTCTGGAATTTGTCGTCAAAAACCACATGGTATTGTGGGCTGACTTTGCCAGTGACAAGATTTAGAACTAGAGGCACAAGAGACGAGTGGCTGGAAGAGAATCCTACAAACATTCCTTGTCTTGCTCGTTTCTCCCATTTTGGAATCTTTTTGCCATCTTGAAGTCGTGGGTCCAACACATAAACTGGACAACCGAAGACATGGGCACGGCGGAGATCAGTGTGGTCTGACCGACTGGACGACCAAACTTCATCAGGAGAGAGGCCGGACGATTGGCTGGGGAGGCAGTTCCATATCCATACAGCGTAGTTAATGGCGAAGGCCCAAAGATTAACATTTGCAGCTGCAGGCCAATGGAGAGCTAAATGCAGAAGGTTTGCCTGAGCCCATTCACACACGGTTCGGATGTTACGCTCTGCAATGCCATTTTGATGGTGGCCACCTACACCACTGAATTTGATTGTCTGCTTTAATCCATGGCAATGTGCAATGAAATCCTTTGAAGCAAAAATTCCATTATCTGCATGGTAAGACTTGACAGAAAAACCCAGGTCCAAAGCAGCTGATTCGACACGTTGTTTTCCACGAATAGTCTCAGAGCTAGTGAGGGCCACTTGAGGAATGTTGAATATTTTTGAACTTGCATGATCAACGAAGATCGCACCACCTGAGTAACCTTGCTTCTCACGGCCGAAAGTATTTGGAAGTCGACCAGTAACGTGTGACACATAATGGTCAATGGAGATGCAGTCGCCAGGCTTCAGATGATTCTGTCGAAGGATCATGTCCCTGCTATCAGCACGAGAAACCTTAGATTTATGAGTGCATGCAGGAGTGCGGATATGAAGCTTGGCAAGTTGGCATGGTTTGCATTTCAAACCCTTGATGTCACACTGTGGCGCTCTTGTCTCTTTGCTGGGCAGAAAAGGACCCGTATGGAGAGCAGCCAAATTAGCATTATCAGAAAACCACTTACGGTCCCGTAACAATGCTTGAACCCATTGGATGTTGGCATGGGAGACTTTTTGATGCCACAACAGGACCTTCTTTTGAGCTGCCGAAAGATTACGGTTGTTGTCATCAAGGACAGGCATGCAAGCATGGTGCTTGTGACGTTCTGCCGAGTAAACAACACGCGAACAAGGGTCAAAGCCAAAAGCTTCAGTCCAAAGGACACTGCGAGAGTCAGCGACCATTTCCAACATAGGAAGGTTGTTATGAGGAGACACCGGCGCGGAGAGAGTAATACCATTTCCAAGATTAAATGTGTAGAGCTTGGCGGAGGCATGCATTGTTCCACCATAGGATGTCAACAAAACTTGGGGACTTAACAACCTGACTTCAGCGGAAGGGATATGATATCCCATGACCTCAATATAGGTTGATTTTCCATCACTATCCACAACATTAAGACGCATCAAACCTTCACCTTTCACTTTATTGGAGTTAGAAAGGTCACGGATGGTTACTTTGCTATCGGAGTAGGAAACAAAGTCGTTGAGGTTTGGACTGATACAAACCGAAGCTCCTGAATCTACAATCAAAGGAGTACCTGCAAACTTTGAGATGTTGAAGAGTGAAGGGTTGGAAAGGTATGACACACATCCATGCAAAGAAGATAGTCCAAAGTAGCTCAGACCGAGGAGAGCACGACGACCACGACGAGACACACGACGAGCCTTAGGCAGACGATGACAGTGGAAAGTAGCATTTGCAAATGTACTGGGATCAAAAGTTTGAAGAAAGCTCGTGTCCAACTTGTCCCAAGTGTAATCATGTGATGGATGTGGAGGTACCGAATCCATTGGCGGAGATGGAACCCGTTTGCGACATTTCTGCTTCTTGTATTGACGGTGGAGTCGACGACGTGAACGCCAAGAAACGGGGACGTAGGATGTTATGTCGTAGGCCCCGTGGAGAAGATCAGCATATGGTGCAAACCATAGCTCATAAGGTGTTGGAATCGAACTATTTGTAGATGAGACCACACTATCCCATGGCAATGACATGCATGAAGCAAATGGGTCATCGTCGCTGAGATCAACTGTAGCAACGGTCCAGAATTGTTGGCGACTGCGCTGGAGAATAGCTATCGGAGTACACCACAACATGCGGAGGAAATCCCACCATTCAGAAGCTGTAATGTCAAGAAGCAAAGGAAGTAAGCCACAACAAGAAGGTACACGACGGTATGTGATTGGAGAAGGTCGAGATGGATGATGGCAAGGCGGGAGTGGAGATTCAGAGGAGGCGCCTTTATCACAAAAGGACTTCCACAACTTAAAACGGCAACGCTGCTTGACGGAAGGAGCTGTGTGCCGATAGAGATACAAACGATATTCTTGAGAAGACTTAGGCACATTGGGTGGTGGTGGCGGAGCAGTGGAGGGAGGTGGGATCTTATTCTTGACCGAGAACTGTTGAAGGAAGGATGTGTCACCATCAAAGATCCAATTGTAAACAAAAGTATAAAGCTCCAGGCTGAAATGCTCCAAACATGGTCGATAAATGATTAAATGACCCCGACGCGAAGATTGAAGTAACCATGATTGTTCATAGCCACATGGAACAATGGAAGGGATTGCATGACAGTTCGATGGAGACAGTAATGAATCTAAGACGAAGTTAAAAGTAGAAGAAATGACGGAGCTCCAACTGTAGTCACCAAAGAAAAGGAGAAACAAGATGTAAACCCCACAAACTGAACATCCAAAATTCTCTTGGCTACACAAAGAGAGAGCAGTGTAGGTGCAGACACCACGCGCACAAGCCATTGAAAGAGGAAGAGACCAATTCGGGACTGGCGGTGGACGAAGAGGTAGAAGGTGATGAAAGGAAGTAACGAAATCATCCAACGAAGCACACCACCAAAGATAGTAGGCGAAGATAATGTAGATAATGGACAATAATAGAGAAAAGAAGGTAATATTATCAATGAAGGAAGACTCTGTGTCCGGAGGGGAAAGTGGTAGGAATAATAGGAGTTGGCAAATGAAAGGGTACCAAAAGAATGCTGTAGAGCGCATTGTAGATTGAAAAATATGAAGATATGAAGCAAACCCAGCAGTACAACGGTGAAAGAAGATGGTGTGCCATGCAGTAGAAGCTGGGTCAGGGTCTGGAGCCGGTGGAGGGCGAGGCACAGCGTCGGGAGACAAATCTGCGGCGCAAATTGAAGGATATGCTTTCATAAACCTCAATTGGATTTGTCGACACAAGACAATGAAGAAACTGATCAAAAACATGAAGAAAGAAACGGTGAATGGTAATGGGGTGTGATAATCATAAGAAGAAGAAGCTGCTCCAACGGTAGGTAGAAATAAAACATAGAATATAATGAAGAATTGTCGTAGAACTTGGAACATTTGAAAGAAGTATGAAAAGAGGCGCTCATGGGGACCAAGGAGTTTCCCACCGCCAATTAGTTTCCCAGGCCACGCATGAGCTGGGCAGTGTGTGCATAAAAGCTATCATCCGAATTGCTTTCATTGCCAGGAGAACCCTCAGACTGAGCATTATCAACAGGCTTGTCTTCCACAGCTGTAGTCACATTGAGAGCTGTTTCTGACTCAGTAGCTTCTTTGTCTGCATCATCTGGCAGAGGGAACTCTTTCTCCAAATTGCTCTGAATGGTAAGAACATGACGAAGGAACTTGACGTCAGCCGGTTTGCCAGATTTCATGGCTCTATCTGTCGCCATCTTGGTGAGTTCATTTGCAATCTTGAACTTGCAGTCAGCCTCACGATGTCCATGATGACCACAGGAACGGCAATTACCTTGAAAACGACGCTTATTGTTACCAGGCGTGCCACGACCACGACCACCCGGTGTTCCAGGACCATCTGAGCCATTACCACGTCCTGGCTGCTGAGGAGGACGACGACGATCATTAGCCTGGGGGTTATTCTTTGGCTTGGTTGCTGAAGGGTTGGAATCTCCCACAAAAGCACTTCGACCTTCACGATCTACTGCAGACCAAGTACGAGCAGCCACTTTGCCAGCGTAAACACGCTCCAGATCGACCCCCAAGTTATTGATTTGCTTGAGGAGAGGGACGTTCTTCATCCTCTCCCTGTAATCCCCGAGGTTGTAGAGAGACTTCTGCGTTGCGCAAAGCTGGTGAAATTCTTCATTCTCAGCTTTGCCAAAGCCTTCTAAAAGGCAGGGAATAGCATTCGTTGGCATGTCATCACGAAGGTAACGTCCCACAGAGCGAATACATTGAAACGCCTTGCTCACATTCTCGCCATCAAAAGTTCTTATATCAAACTTGGTGATGAAAGTGCGCAGAAAGTCAATCGTTTCTTGAGACACAGAGACCTGGCGACAAACGATGAAATAATACATCGTCAAACCACCAACTGCTTGAGGATCATCAAGCTGATACAAGTCCTCCTGAACCATAGCCAAGAGAGACTGTTCACAAGAGAGGGTTAGGAGTTCCTGAGACCAAGAATTTGCCATGCTATCGCGTGTTCCAGCACAGTAGGAGATAGCACGCTGGTACTTCAATACCACCTCGAGGTCCAAATCCTTCCAATCAGTCACAAGAAACTTGTACTCAGACGAATTGATGTCTTGAATACTGCGAGAATCAGTCTCGTCATAATTCACGGTGTTTGGAACCCAAAACACCGAATCCATATCGAATTCATTGAGTCGCTTCTCGAATTCATGCGCTGCCTTCTGGTAGTCAAAGGTTTCATCTTCCAATGCAGCAAAATCCGACGACAACTTAGTTGGATCAATCGAAGGGTCCACGAACTTGATACGCAATGCCTTCATTGCAAGGAAATGGGTCTTTTGAATGTCCTTAGACTTCCGACCCCAATCCTTTTTACTCATGACGACGCGAGCCGACTTGCATTCAGCATCCGTATGCTGGGTCGAACGCAAAGTGACACCGAAATCGTTTTCTTCGGTGGAACCAGAAGACGAATCACTCCCAGAAGTTGAAGCCGAGGACGACGAGGAGGAGGAGCTAGAGGAGGAGTCAGAGTTCGAACTCGAGACACTGGAATCATTTGAGGTCGAATGGTGGTGACGACGACAAGAACCTTTATGACGACGGCAGGGACCACGGAGAGAACGATGAGAACGGCTAGAGGACTTCTTCTTTTTGTCTTTTGCCGATTTCTTCTTTTTCAACTTCTTCTGCTTCTTGGATTTTTTACGCGAAGAGGATGACTTGGAGCTGCGCTGGGCTGAACCACCAGCAGTAGTCGAATCCCCCCCCAAACTAGCCATCGAACGAGCATCAAGACCGTGACCATTCTTGACGTTGATTTGCAAGGGAGGGTCGGGTGAATGGACAGCGTTGACGACAACCTGGGCGTCACCATTCCCAGTTGAATCGATTGGATCAACTGGAGCTTCCGCAGACGCTGGGCGTTGATTGAAACGATTGATGTAGTTTCCCACATACGAACGAACACCACCACCCGTCGTCCCACTTTCACGAGGCGACTGAAGGAGGGAGAAGTCATCTCCTTGGTTAGAAATGCGACGGGACCCGTCCCGTGCGCTAGAAGCTTCTTGTGAAGACATGATGAAGAAGGGGAGCTCGGAACTACAACTCACGGTGTGAGGAGTACAACCAATGACGAAGGAACACTTATTGTTCGGAAGTCGGAACTCGGAGGCGCCGAGGACTACAACAACGACGATGGGAGCACAAAATGAATAATGAGATGAAGACTAGACGGTCTTTGCAAGGAGACGAGAGTCTAAAGTCTTGACGAGAACAAAGGGAGGCACGCCAGCAATGACAGCGCCAAAATGATGAAGGCAATCCGACGTCCGAAAGCGAAACAGACGGAACAAACCAACCACAACTTAGACAGCAGAGAAACGAGCGTGCTGCTCATAACCTATAGCAAGTCAGTTGGGCATTGGACAAACATAGTTGGGCATTGGACGAACATGGTTGAGAACAAGTCTAAGTTGGGCGGCAATGACAAAGACGAAAAAGGAATTTGCTTTGCAAAACTGACTTCTAGAAAATTATGGCAAGTAATTATTCTAAGGTCAAGCATGTAAAATATGCAGTAAAGTATGATGTAGAGATCAAACAGAGCGTTGACAACCAGCGAGGTGTCAAGAGTCTAGAATGATGTTTGATATATGTAAATTGGCACGTGAGGATCTACATACAGTAAGATCTCAGTAGGTGCATACTGCAGTTGGCAGCAATTGAAGGATACCGAAGTCCATGGAGATTGGCGATGTATTTTAGCGAGACTAAATACCTCTTACAAATGCAAATATTGAATGCCAAGGCATGGTGATTCTAATCCCATTTGCTGGTCAGTATTCATTTAAGCATTAACAAATATCAATGGAAGAAGTTAAATGGAAAACTTGACATCAATATCTCTTAAAATAGTATACACACCTCTAGTCTAGGATTTCCCACTGATAAAAAATCACGAGTTCTATTTCAAACAAGAAAAAACTCAAATTTGAAAATAAGTAAATCAAAGTACAGAATTCAAAAATAATTTGCAAAATTTGGGCAGCAATTTCCCCCTATTTTCAATATCTCACCTTTATTACCAGGGAGTGTTCTGCAAAACATTTTTTTCAACAAAATCTAATGTGGAAGGCCCAACTACCAAATTCACACCCCCCAAAAATATAATTGCCCATTGCTCTGCACACATTTACTGTGATCGAAAGTGTTGAAAATTGAGCTGTTGAAGTTCACAAGAAGATAATTTGAGATAGTGTAAGATAAAAATTGACAAGTTTTTGAAAAAAAGTATTTTAATTCTAATTACCTTCTCAAACAGTAAAATGATGGGACTGAAAGAAATTGATGATATGACTTGATCATCCATTTCAACCATCAGATGGTGATCATGTTAGGAAGCTTCAAGAAATACAACTGGAAAAGGATTTCTTGAACATGGTGAGCCATCAAAATAAACACTTCCATTTGCAATGACAAATGACAAAACAACACAGCTTGAATTTGGTGGAATGGTTGCAGCTCATTTTTTCAGGCTATTGCCAGGCTTCTCCTGCTCTAAGCTGTCACATCTAATACCAATGGTAGAGGCCAAACCAAGGACAAGGAATGGTGGGAGTGTTTGAAAGAACTTCTTGATGGCAACAGAACATTGAAGAAATCTTTGTTGTTCACAGTACCATACCAGTAGAGTTAAAAAATGGTGCTACTTCTACTGCTTCAAGTGAAGAGCCCACAATGCCCCAACTTAGCTGATATAATATAGGTTGTGGGAATACATATTTTGCTATTGATATATCTATTTATTTCTTCACTATGAGGATCAGACATTAGTTTCATTTGAATTGTTGACTCCAAAGTTCCAATTTTAATTATCAGGTGTTCCCAGCATCATGACCTAGCTAGATGCCCATCAGCTTGAGAAAAAACAAACAGTTGTCAAGGAAGAACAAAATTAATTCTATTTGGGGACTATTGGTTGGGGAGAAAAAAAGGAACAATGTTTTTAACTCAATTAAAATGGTCATTTTTTTGCAAATTGTCCTTAATGAAACCATGCTTGATTCCACAGAAATCCTTATACTGATACTGGCATCTGATCTAAACCAATGGCTAAAGAAAAAACTGACAATAGCCAATCAAAAATTTTGTCCAAAAAAGACTAAATTTTATGAGTTCATAGATATTGATAAAGCTTGTGTTTAAAACAAATCAGGATGATTTTCATAGGTTTTTTTAAAAATAAGAGGTTTTAAAGAAGTTTAAAAACTTATAAGAATAAAATATTATAGCTAAAACTTTTCTGATGGTTTCATTTTTAAAATTGTATTCGTTTTTATCAACATTAAACTTGGACTGACATTGAAACTTAAACAACATTTAGTATTAAACAATACATCTATCCCTTCACTTCCTGGATTTACAGGACATCATATATCCCTCAAAAACGCATCATGTGCAAACCAAACTGTACCCATTTACGTACTTATAGTAACGCGGACTGTTTGTTCTGGTTCTGGTTTCAAGTTAGAAGCCATTTTGTTACATACTTTACTCTGCAACCACCC
>JALLOT010003827.1:0-10840 GCA_036939595.1 Thalassiosira livingstoniorum | reverse complement strand
TGCAAAGGTTAAGACTCTTGTTAACCTAGATATTAATTTAAAAGTGACTATCTATGCAAAAGCTACTGTAGGCTACCTGCCCTACTTTGTAGTATGGTACGTAGTAAGTACCTAGTACTTCTTCTCCTGTTGTTTTGGCGAATTGGCAATTGGTGATTAGTTATATCACCCAACACACTCCTGTGGTGAACACCTGATTTTTTTGCCAAATTAATACTGGTGTTCGCCAAACGCTTGATTGATTCTGCCTGATATTCTTTTTCATAAAATTCCAAAGGTTGGCCTGATAACTCAATGGGAGTTGACACTGCCTTGACGTTGTCGTCGTAGTCTACAGGCACGTTAATGAGTACGGCCCTGAACTCACGGTAAGTCTTACCTTGTTTCGGTTTAGTGAGCACATCTGCCCACATTTGGTCCGTAGGGCAGTGATGGATCTCGACATCACCACACTCAACTTTGTCTTTGATGAAGAAGTACCTAGCTTTGATATGCTTGGTACGCTTTGAGCTCGAGAGTCAACTGTTGGTCTTGAGTAATATGGCTGATTTGTTGTCCTGGAAGACGATGTTTCTTGTTATTATGTAACCTTGTGCCTTGGTGAAATAGCGGCACCACAGGACGGACCCAAGCTGGTCGCTCGTGCCAACAAGCTCGCCCTTGGTTGAACTTTTTACATTCAATTTTTGTTTCCTGGAGCCACTCACAACAGCCCCTTTTCCTAGACTCATAATTGACCCAGTATGCCCCTTACAATTGTCGTGGATGTTGTAGGCTGCATCTATCCACCACCTAATGACGTTCAGGTTGTCGACACTGAGGGTAAGTTTCATGTGAAGTGTCATGTATAGATAATTCATTACTCGCTTTAACTTTCCCCAGTCATCCTCATCAGGTCGCTTAACTTGAGTTGTTAGAAAGGAGACTGGGGTCTGAATGTCACGTCTTGCACAGCACGCAACAAATAATAATTGGTAGACCGTGTGGTGGAACTGCTCTGCTTTCTCCTTTGTGAGAAATTTAGCTTTGCTCTCGTCACGAACTTTAAATAGATGCTCCGATGCTGGTGAATTGACTTTCTTCCAAAGTTTCTCTGGGAATTTGACAATCAACCCTTTTAAATATTTGATCATACTCACCTGCACCTTGCCGTTGTCTTTAAAATACAGGTCCATGCCAAGATAGTCATGAATTTTTCCTCTCTGCACTTTCACTTTGGGACCGTAGATGCCGGCTAGGTAATCTGCAAACTTTGTGATTTGGAATGGATTTTTATGACTGCACTTCAAATCATCAACATGCCATGTCACGGTAAGTTGCTCCCCATTGATCATTTTATTGGCAACACAGGGATTGTAAGGGTTCAATTCCATCCCATAGGCCTCCAGATCACCGACAAGCTTCCTATAGAACAGCAACGCGCTGAGTAAAAGCCCATACAAACTTTTAAGCATACGAACAAAAAGAACTGGTTGATCCTTCGAATTATAATTGAGGAATGGTTTGTAGGTTTGTGGGTCGATTGCCACCATCAACTCGGCTACTTTTCCTGTCAGCATCATTATTATGTATTCGTTGGTAAGTGTGTGAAGGTAAGCACCTGGAATATTGATGATTGCTACGTCCCTTCCCTCGTGTGCATCAATGGCTGATGTGATGAAAATGGAATCCAGTTGAACGGTAGGTGAAGCGGCGTCCTCTTTTTTAATGTATTTGCGTTGAGGGCTACCGTCGATGCAGGCGCGGCCCTTGATGTCTCCATTCCTCTTCTCTGCTAATAAAATTAGCGCCCTGAGTGCATCCATCTGTTGCTGCTCTGTCAGGGTAGCCGGGTCGACTGGGTAGAACGTTTCCATGTCATGAAGCTGTTTGAGTTCTTTTGTGACTGCTTTTTTGCCATTCTTACCAAATTTCTTTAGACCTGCCCGGAGAGAGAACTGTTGCATGAAACACACGGCAAGGATGTGTTCGAATTTCTCCTCCTCTGTCAACGGGGGTAAGTGAGCCGCATCAGCATTCAGCTGAATTGCGCCTTGTACTTCGTCGTATTTGTTGCCGTTGAATGATGGGTTGTAGTTAGAAGGTGGTTTTCTGTTGCGTCTTGGTCGTGCAATGGCTTGCACTTGCTCGTCTTTGTCTTCCTTGTCACTGCTGTTACCGTCTTGAACCAACTCGGGCATGTCTGCATCTGCAGATTGTACACTCCTGTCATCCTCAATCATATGCACAGCCGGTGCTGGTTGAGGAGGAGTAGGTAGAATTTCAACGGAGTCAGTGTTGTCATCGGGGGGGAATGAGGTGTGGTTGAGTGGAGGGGGTGGGAGATAAACTTGCATTGTCAAGGGCTTGTTGAGCAGCTACCTTGGCGGAGACATCTTGCACCATCTCGACTGGTGAATTAGCGGATTCCACTTCAATCCCCGGTAAGTTCACTGGTTCTAGTGTTGACTCATCAACCTCAACAAGGCCTTCGTCCTCGTGGAGATTGTCATTATCCCAATCAAAAGCTTCTTGCTTACAATTCAAGAATTCAAGCCATTTACCATAACTCTCACGCTTGGATTTCTGTCCCCACTTGTTCATTTTTGTTATCACTGTTGAGGGCATTGGCATTCTTGTCACCTTACGGCGTTTGAGTACTTGGCCAGTAGTTAGACAGAAAACTTTTTGTGACCCCTGTCTGTTGCCGGTGGGTCCCAATGCAATGGCTGGTCGAGTTTGAAGCCTCATGTCATTTGTGACATCCGGATTGTCGTGGGCTTCGACGTATTCACCAAAGACCACTTGACAGTGTTTGTTATAATCCAATGTTCATCGTGTAACGATTTTGCGTGGGGATAAAGTAGTAGAAATGTCGTTATTCTTGACAAATGCATTTAGCCAAAGAATTGCATAGTAGACTAAATGGATGATGAGTTGCTTATTAGGACGGTGTAGGGAAGTGGGGCCACAAGGCAACGACTACATTCCTTCATGACTCTAACTTGGCGTTCAATTTCGCCGACGTGCTCCCTTGCTGCGGTAGTATTGATCTCAACAAGAGGCAGTTTTTCTGCCACCTTTTCAAATTCCATATCCATCATGGTGAGATTCACAGTGAATCCGCCCCTTGCATACAGTTTTACTACTTTTTCGATTGAAGAGGCTAATTTCTGAGCCGTTCTAGTGGGAATAAACTCTGCAGTTACTAATCGTATTTTTCTAGAAAATGTTGTTAAAAATGGCAAGCCATTAACAAACATTACATCCGCCATCAGCGTCACAAACTTATGAAGGGTGAAATAATCACGTGGTACATGAACCGTTTCATCCTCAACTCTCCCTGGCTTTATTCGCACTGTTCGTCCTCGAATCCCTGCTAAATTGGGACCGAACATTTTTTGAGCGTTAGCCACATCGGTCGAGTTTATTGGGCAATTTTTTATGCAATTATTTCTTACCGTATCATAGAAAGTGCGGTCAGGCGGATGGCCTACTTGGGCCTGGACTTGGCACGCAAGTTTAGCTCTAGCAATTTCCCTTGGGGTAAAACCTTCCATGTTCTCCTGGACTGTTTGTACGAATGAGACTGCTTCTTCCGATGAGGAGAGATCGATGTAGGGTAATCCCTCACATACTCCGGTATCTCTTTTGAAAACTATTGTTTTTCCAGCTGGGTTAGTTACCTTCGTCCACTGTCCTCCAGTTGTATAAACAATTTTGTATCCCTCAGATTCCAATCTAGGGATTGATAACAATATGTTAGCGGCGCCATTTTGGTTGTACCAAACTTCCAGGTTGCCGAATGAACCCTTCTCATCGGTGTGAGTCACTCCTGCATTACAGAGACCTCTGAGACTTTTATCGGAGGACCATACCTTTCCAAGGTGCCCCCACTTGATGATTTGATGGAATGTGGAACAGTTGTCCAAATAGACGTAGTCGGGGTTCAGGGTTCAGGGTCTCCTTTGATCAGCTGTGGAGAAATGCAACCCCCTCCTCACTGTCAGACTCCGAAGCTGCTTTGAACAGTAGCTGTCCTCATTCTTCCTCCGTCAACTCCGGACACTCCTTCGCCCAGTGATCCTCCTTCCCACAATGAAAACAGTGTGTCTCACCCTTCCGGTTGGCTTTTACGTTTGGTTCCTCATCAACCGTACTTTTCTTTTCTGATGACTTTTGGTTGCCCTTTCCTTTGTTGAAGAAGGAACTCCCTTTTTCCTCCTCTCCTTGGTTGGCTTCTGCCCTCATTGGGCAAATGCCACGCCAGACTCTCCCCTATCCACTGGTCTATAAGTCTTTGGAAGGCGATAATTGGTGAGTAACTTCATCACCCCGTTGAGTGTTTTGGGATAAGAGTTTTAGATGCTCATTTTCCAAATCAGTTTTTAGAATCCGATACCGCCCATTGTCCGAATTGCTCAGGAAGAGGCAAGAGTAGTACCGCTGCTGTGCCTCAGCTAGAGCCTCTTTCTTTTCACTCACATTGGCATTGTCCACGTCCACGCCTTTCTCCTTCAGAATCGCGTCCCTCAGACCAACATGTTTGCCTATACTACCCTCATATGACTCGTGGACGTCAATGAGAGCCTTAAATTTGGTGAGGTAGTCCGAATTGCTTTGGTGGGATTTTTGAAGACTTAAAAACAGTCTTTTATTGGATTCTACCATCGCCATGACACTCTGTTTTGTGTCATTCCGCTGATGGCAAGTTGATTTGATATTTTTAAGAAGGTCAATACCATTTTGGTCTACTTCAAGCCTCGACCAATTGTCCTTTGCCTTTATTGCCTCTATCATGGCTGGTGTGCAGTGGGAGAGCAGTAGGTTGAAGAGTCTCTTATTATTTTCATCCCAACTGTCTTGCAATTTCATTGCCTTGTCATATTCTTGTTTGGCTTTGTGAATTGCAAATTCAGTTGCATCTTTGTCTGGTTCTGCTGGGAAGGTGTACGTTGGCGGTGTCATCGTTATCACCGCTCTTGAGACTTGGGAACCTTTGTCGTCGAAGTTAACACCCACATATTTTGCTATTTTCTCAATAGACACGTTGTAGAGTGACGCATGGGAGGGGAGACCACAGTCAAAGATAGCATCTTCTATCCCCTGCGTAGGTGCTTTAAACATTGGTTTCTTTGGAGGGTGGGCACGTCGTCGTCCGCCTCCCTCTTGCTTTATTTTGGCCAAGCTGGCCCTTGCTTGAGCTCCTGACATGGTTGACTGAGTGAGGAGGCCGTCTCGCGGCAACTTGCTGACTCCAAGTCCAAACCTTGCCGACTGATGCCGAGAGTGAACTTCACCCCTCAGAAGCTTTTAAATTAGTATGTTGAATCTTGACACCCCTGGGATCCCCACATAATTGCTTAGACCACCATGGTGCAAAGGTTAAGACACTTGTCAACCTAGATACTAATTTAAAAGTGACTACTTTGGTAGCTACTACTGTAGGCTACCTACTCTATTCTCTAGTATGGTACGTAATAAGTACCTGGTACCTTTTCTCCTGCTGTTTTGGCGAATTGGCGATTGGTGATTAGTTATATCACCCAACAAAACTGCAATGCCTATGTAAGAGAAAGGCTAGTTGATGGATGTTTTGCTGGTTACCTGATTGTGAACATAAGGACAGAGGAAACTTATCATTTTGTTGGCATCCATCTCAAGACAAGTGTCAATACATGTCGCCAGGGTGGTTACGAGGCATACTTCTGGCCAGTGAAACAAATCTTTCTTTCTTTGACCCAGGCCATCGAAGTTGAAGACTATCCAGCTTGGGCATCAACATATATGGAATTCACTTGCTTCAAACAAATTCGTGCTGCTTTTCATCCCGAGGGAAACTACGATTCAATAGGTGATAAATGCAATCAACTGCGGAATGCTGTCAATCAATTGAACCATACAGCCTTCCAGACTTTCATTCCAGGTCCTAATCTTTCATTTGATGAAGGCGACATACCTACACGCTCCAAGTTCTGTCCTGTGCAGATGTACATCAAGGACAAACCTGACAAGTTCTGTATCGACTTGTTCATTCTTGCAAATAGCAACGATGACCAATGCTTCATCATTTACGTCGACATTTATCAGAGGAAGAATGCTGCGAACATTAACATCAACAAAGAGACAGTGCATCTTCCGACAACACAGAAAGCGGTAGTCAATGCAGTTATTCAGTCTGGGTTGGCAAAGGATCCCAATGGATTGCGTTGTCTTTTCATGGACAATTGCTATCAGGTGCCAGAACTTGCAATTCTGCTTCAGGAAAAGTACCACATCTTGAGCTGTCAAACTTGCCGAGCAAATAGGATTGGTTGGGACAAGGAAGTTTTTGATCTGGCATAGAGTGTGGCAAGGGGCGCCATGATAAGGCGCTACAATCCCGTGAACAAAGTGTACTTTGTTCAATGGAAGGACAACAAGTTAGTTTGTCTTGTTTCCATGTTAGAATTGTCTGGCCTTGCAAATGTGAAGCGTCAAGTTGGCAAGGATTCAGTAGACGTTCCATGCAATGTCATTGTAGTAAGGTATGTCAAAGAGATGGATTCAGTTGACATCATCAACTTTACTGGCAAAATTGCAGGAGGCTTCTTGCAGGAATGTCAGTTCAAGAAGTGGTTCAAATGTGCATTCCTTGGAATCATGGATCTGATGATCGTCAATGGAAAGTGTGCTTGGAATATGAAGGCAAGTTTGAAGGATACAGAAGAGCTTCCACTGAAGACATGGCAATTCAATGTTGCTCTGTCAGAGCAATTGTGCAATTTCAAGGATACTATGATCAATCCAACCGTCCCAACTTCTCCAGACAAAATTATGAAGTTGTCGCACTACTCTGTCTCTATTGATACTCATCCGCTCCTCAAAGCAAAGAGATGTCCCTGTGTCATTTGCCGCTTGGAGGATAACATGATGAACAGCATGAAACAATTGGCGGGGATTGAGGGGCTATCTGATGGCAAATACAAAAAATATGTTTCACAAAAACATGGGCAGAAACAGTTGTCTTATTGCACCAATGTTTGCTGTCAAATTCTTGCTCACAATTGTGTATTTACCAACAGCAAAAACAAAATCTTCTCATTCCCTGAATTTAAGGGAATGAATTGTTTTGAGATCACTCGCTCTGATGCTTGCAAAGGTTTGTTTAAAACTGGCGGGAAGGGTGGATATTCTCACACTGTTTGCCCGTCACACTTAATCTGGAAGCGGCTTCATGAGGCGCATGGTTTGTCTGCAACCGTTGTGTGGAACAGGGGAAAGGGAGGGCAATTTATTCACGAGGGCTACGCAGAAGCAGATGAGGGTGATGCAGAAGCGGATGAGACCAAAGAAAGTGAACAAGAGGGTGAGGAGGAACAGTCAAAAGTAACAGAGGAGGGGGAGGAGATAGTTGTCAATGCGAAAGAAGCAGTTTAGTTTAATTCATTATTAGAAATTGTTGTAGGGAAAGTCTCAGCTTTCTTTGTGGCCCATGTAATTTCCTTTTTCATCAGGTAGGAGCTCTCTAATGAAATCCCTCACACAAACTGGAGTAACTTCACGATTCCCCTTGCCAAGATAACCAAACTCAGTCCTGATGTAGTAGCGGTAAAGAATCTTGCGTGCTTCAGAGCGTGATTGAGAGTCAGTTACAGTTCCTGCAAGTACACTGGCCTGTTCAGCGAGGATGTCTTTGTAGACAATCCTATGACAGGGGTCAGATCCACAATGAGGACAATTTGCCATGGTGGTGTTTTGCTGTGTGAGTGTTGTCACAAAATGTGAGCATATTATGTGAAACATCATAATGAAAAAGCACTGACGTATGTACTTTTTATTAAAAAAATCGTTTTTTTTTTATGGTATTGCCATTGTGCATGTTAATTGTCAATACTATACGTTAAAAACAAAAAATACTGTCAACATCATGGACGATTTTCGGTTGTAATAGAAATTTATGGCGAGTCCCTGAGGATCGTCATTTTTTTTGAATTTCTAAGGAAAGTTAAAAATCAATATTTCATGGTTATGGTATTTACAATATAACGTTTTTTTTTCTGGCAATACCATAATTTAAAAACGCTCGATTTTTGTCAACTGGATGGACAATTTCAACTTATAATAGAAATTTCTGGTGAGACCCTGTGAACATATGAAAACAAATTTTTATTTCTTAGAAATTGTGTTTTTTTTGTCATGGCGAAACTGTCAACTCTATATTTTTTAAGCTGTCAAGACCATGGTCTTAGATCGCAATTTTCGTTAATCGTCTTGCCAGTACAGTCAACACAATAAACCCTTTTTAAGGCCAAAATGTCAATGCCGTGGTTCTAAGCCGCCCGCTGACAGAAACGAGTTAAAAAATAAAAATAAAACAAGAATCCTGTAAGTAGATTTATTACCATCAAGTAGTAAATATATTGGCATCCTACTGGTCGATATTGGGCCATACAGCAGCATACAGCTCAGCAGGGCGATACAACTGTACAATACCACTAACTACAAGTACCTACTCTCTCTAGAGATTATGATTAATAGATTATTATTATTATTATTATTATATTATTATTATTGGATAGTATGTACTTAGTGGCGCATCAAGCTCCAAAAGATCGCGTTCGTTCATCAAGCGTGGCGGGCGTCATCTTATCTCCCTGGTCTAGGTAGTTAGGTTTAGAACCAGAGACTACAATACCAGAGAGCTAGGGAACACAAGTCTCAGCTCTTCCTCTCACACTAAAAACTCTCACTTTCACCTCGAAGGCAGCGTCACACGAAAAAGTTGTATTTCTACGGAAGCCCATTATTCTGAACGATATGCTTGGCTATGATGAATGAGGATGATGATTAATCGGAACAGCAAAACAGACCTTGGAGCACAGATGTGGTAGTTCTGGAGGCGAATCGATTTATGAAATACTGCCATCTGATTAAAGTAAAACTATTTGTAACAGTTTATTTAATAGTAGTAAAGAACAATGCCAATTTCAAATTCAGCAGATAAAAAAAAGACTTAGATAATCTGTTATTTTTTATTCGGTTGGTTAGCACGGAGCTTCTATTCTTTTGTCACGAGCTTGGATTAAATTTCCGCCCTAATGCCCTAATGGTCGGCTCTAAAACATAACGGGAGCATTATTTTTTGAGCCTGACAATGAGTATTACGACGGTTCGTCCTCCATGGAACGATTGTCGTGTCAAACCCCATAGCTTCTATTCCTTCTTGCTGTTATTATGATATTACTGCTCTTCGGCACAGCACGAATTCTAATTCCGTACTCCTCCGTCCTCGTAATTTTGACACTTCGTCATATTATGATACGAAATTGCCGTCGTTCTGTCCTTCGACATCCTCCTCTCTATTGTGACTGCATCATCAGTCAATCAAGTCTCCGAACAACTCTTGAAAGATGACATCAGATAAGCCTCCGTAGAAATGCGGTCTTTTGGTGTCACGATGCCTTTCAAATATTATTATTATTATGGTTGAGCTCGAACCTTTTCATCTTCGGTTGGTGTGATTTCTGTGGAACAGGTAAAACCGACCTTCTTTGACATGGTGGGTTCGTTAGCAAAACTGGAGGTTGGCCATGGCTTTATCATACTTGTGTCACTTTCTCCATTTCGTCATTAGTTGGGGTTTGTTTCCTTCGTCGTTACGTACCAATGATTTAAAGGCAATTGAAAAATATGGAACGAACGAAACCGTGTAGAGCTATAATAATAATAATGTTACAATAACCGTGATTAGCTAATCGCAAAGGATTGTGCGTATTTTGAAGTATATCATTTACATAGAGAAGACATTGCTGATATTCAATGCCTCATCAGTTACGAAATTACGCCTCCCTTTTAATAGGTCTTGAATCTCTCAGCTTGAGAGTGAAGCAATTGAACCTTGCGACCGCGAAATAAACACTAAAAATTATTCAAAAGGTTGACAATAAATTGAATCCTAGAGTTTTTTTAGCTACTACATCTCTATAGAGCTTTCCGTGTTCGAATTTCGCTGCTCCAATTTCACATGATAATAAACACGAGTTTCTTCCTGGCACCAATCCAACAAGCGATAGCTAAGTAGCGGGAAGCGGGAAGCGACATTACTTTCACTAATTTCGTTGCCATCACTGAGAATAGACTCTCAGATCTTTCGTCCCCGCACAACCGTTGCGCGTTGTCACTGAGCGTTATCGTAATTGTTAGTTCCTTCATCCTCGCTGTTGCTCTCCTCATCCGACAAGTCTCCAAGCAAGTCGTGAAAGATCACATCCGGATGAGGCTCGGTAGACACGCGGCCTTTTCTTGCGATGAATCCTTTCAAGTATGGCTGAGCGCTTGACGTCTGATCGTTCTCAGCGATGGCTTGTGCATCAAGCGTGGCGACAATGCCAGCACGGTGTTCCTCGTCCCCGCCTGTGCCTTCGCTGTCCGAGCCAGGATATTTGTACTGCTTCTGTCTCATTTCGGGAATAGAGTAAAACATGAACGGATCCAATTGCTTCAGCTCGTGAACTTCGCGGCGAGTTAGTTTGCCGAGATCAATCTTTGGCTCTTCTCCGTCTTCCAATCGAAATGTGGGAATGGAGATGGTAGTTCCAAAATCACGAAAGGGCGAGGCACCACTTCGTCTGGACTGAGACTCGCCAGGACGGTTGCTGGTGGGGTTTTTGTTGGATGTTGGTTGCAAGCTGTGTCCCCCCATAATGATGACAAGTAGTTATTGTGGATAAAAACAGACGGAAAGAAAGCAGGCTTTGGCAAAAATTTGATGTGAAAGACAAAAAGCAAAGAATTGTAACACAACGGATTTATCTCACTGCTCTACGCGTCGTTTTTTTTCGGTAGATACCCTAATGTACCCATACAATAAGTTAGGTAG
>JALLOT010003826.1:0-10887 GCA_036939595.1 Thalassiosira livingstoniorum | reverse complement strand
GTTTATTATGAGTGCCGCGTACCGTGTTGATAAATGTAAATATGTTCGTAGTACCATACTTACTTTTAGAGAACCAACGAAGGGCTAATTAACTCTCCTTCCGACGGCATGTAATAAGGATTGGGCATCCCTCATGTCTGCAACAAGCAGACCGAAAATTGAAAGTCAAAGCAATTTCTAGCGCCCAATCTCCTTTCTTCTAAGACATTGCTGACGCCTCTGTTGCAGCCGATATATCTTCCTCACAGCTTTGATCGCCACCAACCAGTACTGCTCCTTCTCTCCACCTGAGGTATTCTCCAGACCATCAAATCCTTAAGCAAGCCAGCCATACCTAAATCCTATCGACGATCTATCTCCAGCTACTCTCAGCACCCACTCTCTCTAGAGATTGTCTTCCAGCAAGACGATGGAGCAACAAGCGAACAGTCCCGATCACACCCTTGTCACGCTAAGGCAATGGGTCGTCGGCAATAGTTCCCATCGGGTAGCTGATGCGATGGCGACGCCTCAGAACCAAGAAGCTATTGCATCCATCTTCAAGACGACAACTATAGCATATGGCTTGGCCAACCTCTTGAATCAAGCATATCAACAACGGTTGATTGTAAGCACTTTCGAGATGAGCAAATCCTGCGATTTGGACAATTTCATGGTACGCCTGGGGACTTCCACTTCGGCCCATTGGGGGGATCTCAATTCGTTCGAAATCGAGGGCGTAGAAATGATCTCCCCGCCTCTATCGTTGAAGTTTTCTGAAATCCACTGTTTGAACGATGGCCTGGTTGGCGCTGGAAATGGCAGCGGTGTGAAGGGAAGATGTCTTGAGCTGCAGATTAACGGCTCGCCACCGGTGGAAACTTCCGGCCAAAATGGAAATGAACAAAGTCTTTGTTGCTTGCTGGGTATGCTCTTACATGAGCTGTTTTCCGGAGAACCATTGCCAACTAAGTTTCGTCAGCAGTCTAGAGACTCCAATGTCATTCAATCATCTGTACCCAGCGCCGCAGGCAACGGCGCAGATAACGAGGAGCATGTACGTAAAAAACAGGCTCTTCAGTCTCCAATATCCAATCGTGTGTCTACTGCTGGAGGTGGTCAATCGCGAGAAAGTTGCTCGGAATCTTTTTCGTTTCACCCCATTGAGAGCAAGTCCTCCTGGAAATCTCTTCGCGAGTTTGGATGCCCTTTTGCCATTTGCTTGTTAGTGGGGAGCCTTCTTGAGTGCGGGAGTGAACGCAGCTCTTCAAACCATGGATACGATTCTCTAGGTGAAACGTGCAAAGATTTGAATCGCTTGATTATAGAACCAAACAAATTCCTTTTCCCTTCGCACATGGATCTTTCTGTGGCAAAACTACCTCTCATGAGCGAATCCAAAGTTTATGGGCGTGAGAAGGAGATCGACTCAATAACTGAAGCGTTTCATCGGGTTTCATCGGGCAAGAGCGAAGCATTATTCATAGCAGGAGAGAGTGGTTCAGGCAAGACGAAACTTGTGCAAANTCGCGCTCGTGCAGAATTGGAAAGGTGTGACTGAAAAATCGTGCTGAGTCAACAGTGCGTTTATTTATAGTACTTGGTTGAAGTGGCACTCAATAGTATCAACAAGGCAATAACAAATAATTTGAATGTGATGATCCAATCTTTCACTGATTGTTAAAATACAATGATCAAGCTAATATTCTACATACAATGGCTGTGAAAACAGGATGTCTTAAGAACACGATACAACCTCAAGGCACTAGTATGAAAATTCACTTGCTTTTGCCATGGTAAGAATTTAATTTTTTTGAATTTCTTTTTTTGAATCTTCCTCAAAAATGGACAATGACAAGAAAATTATTTAATTTTATTTAAAATCAACTCTCTGGTATATTTTTTATGTAGAAATATGTAGAGACTCCTTATTTCATAACTTTTTAACAGTGAAAAAATAAAAAAAGTGCTTGATCAATATGACTGCACTTCTCAGTGGCCAGCAGACATCAGATCAATTAAGTACTTTTCTGTTTTTTTTAATATCCAAAAAGTGTGAAATTAGAGAAAATTGCCTATTTTTCATCAGCTTGAAGTAATGAAATGAATAGAACAGGTCACTAAGAAAGGATCTAAACAAAAATCCTAAGTGTTGGCATGCAAATTTTCTTAAAAAATATCTACGTATGAATTTGTTTTAAGAATTCTTGTATGGCTAGGCATGACACAAATTATTTTGAGAAAGACTCCAATGGCAGAAAGTGGCCAGCAAAATGTTCATATCACACAAATGTTTAGCATTTTATTTCTCTTATCAACATGGTCTACATACTCTGTACTAGGATTAGTACTAGTAGCAGTACATAATACTACTACTGTCATATTATTTGTATATGCTTACATCACTGAATTGACATAAGTATTTTTATTGATTAATTTTTACCCATTTTAACAAAAAGCTTCAAAAAATTCCAAAAAACGTTATACTCAACTCAACAAAGACAAGTTTTTCAGTCCTTGTTAAGAAGTTTTTGTTTTATTTTTTTTTGGAAAAGAGATTAATCATTTTTTTTAATCTTTTTAGCATATTTTTTATTTTTTAGAATTTTAATTACCTTTTTATCATTTTTTTAATAATTTGAAAATTACACTCAAAACAACAAAAACAACTTTTTGTCATTTTTAAGCAGTTTTTGTTTTATTTCATTTTTGAGAAAAGATATCTAATTTTTGGATATTTTTAGAAACTTTATCAGGAATGGTCTTGCACAAAAGAGATGCAAATTACTGAAAAAGTAATCTACAGTCTCTACTGTACAAGCTACTAACCTCTAAGTTCTGAGATTGGCTTATGCCACTTACACTGCTGCCAATGATGGAAGTGCTGCCTCTGGTGTAGTCTTGATGGAGTGCAATTGCCCACAGATGAAGTGTCATGCTTGCCACTGTTGGTACTACACCCCAGTTGGACCGGGCCTTGTCCAGTCTGTCCACAGCACTCAAAGACCTACACTGTCAATGCTTCTACACACAGATGCCACATTGCTGCCCCACCAGGATTGCTGCCCCCTGCATTGGCATAACCATCCATGAGTGGTGCCACCACAGCAACACCAAAACATACCTAGTCTACGTAGCAGCGGTTCATTCACTCTGTATTTCAGACTATCCAGCAAACCCTACCGGTCACATTAAATGACCATCAGTTTAGCCCCTGGGCTGTTGTGGACTGGCAAATAGGATGCAAACCTCCTCATTCATCCATTCCCAACAGTTGCACTAGTGTTCTCTGCCCTGACATCACTAGAGGCAGTGAATACAATCTAATTATGCAATTATCTTGGAAGTGAATGTGTCCCCTGACAGATTTGGTGGACACAGGGAATGAGAGCTACAGTGAGCCTCTTCCTCCTCAAGTGACTGGCCATCAATGCCGCCAACACCACCTTTTCAATAATGGGTTCTACTGTTACTCAAACCCTTTCCCCAGACAGATCTGGGTCAGTGCAAAGGCCATTGCGCTGTCACTCATACAGAAAGTGCAGTAGTGCAATACCTTCCAATACTTCTTTCTCAATGGCATCAGAACAATCCTTTCCCCTGCCTCCATGACAACAGCATTGAAACAAACATGACAACCACTGATCACACATAAAATGCATAGTCTGTTCACTCCACCCCCCACCTACATACACCTCTACTTGACATCCACCATCATATGCTGGTCTCATTAGGAGCAAAGCAACAGCCTCAACATGCTAAGCTCTGGAAACCTGATAGGGATGGCACAAGGGTGCCCATCAATCACCCCCTCAACAAAATTTCCACTATTTATTTCCCCTGCCAAACCTGATACCAGCTTAAAAGCAGTCATCAAGGAGGGATGAACTTCCACTTTGCCTCTTGCATGAGAGCAGTCACCCAAAACCAGCACCTCTCTTTCAGTGCTGATGGATCTGGAAACAATCTTAGTTACAGCAGCTTCTCAAATGCATGATGTAGTGTTATCAATGCTTTGTCTTTATCTGCTTGTGTGTGTCTTTGCCACAGACAGAAATCAGCCATAGTTTGTCTGATTTCCTAGTATCCATACATTTTATTATACAACATGAATAGTTTTGGGGCTTGTCCCAATAAGGGCAATTAAGGTCATCCTCTGAGTGTATTGTCTAGCAAAATAGACCAACTAAACATACTCTAAAATTTCTGTTTTACTACTGAATGTTTTTTTGCTTATTTTTTAATTTTTCTAATTTTAGGTTAAATTCCACTTGTGTATGGGTATGAGTTGAGGTTTGAACCCCATGATCTGGCAAAAAAAACAAATGACCATGGCAAAGAAAAATGGGTGTGGGACAAAAATGGAAACACAATGGAAACAAAGTGGGAAAACAGAAACACATAGACACTACTAAAAGGCACCAAGGTTTTGGTGACATTTTGTGTCCATATTTGGTTCCATTTTTGTCCCATATGTGGAACAGAATCGTGTTTTACATAAGATGCCATAATGAATAGACAGGCCTTTCTTTTTTTTGAGAAAATAACTATCTTAAAAAAATATTTTTGTTTTCAAAACATGGAGAATAACAATATTAAGAAAAGAGAATCGCAGATCAAACTTTTTTGTGATTTTTAGCAATTTCTTAGACGGTTCCAGGAGGTTCCAGGTGTGTTAAGTACCTAAGTAGGTATGGTAGGTAAGTAGGGTAGGTAAGTACCATAGGTATTAATTAATTGTAGGTAGCCTACTGACTTCTTAATAAATACTCGTACAAGTTAGAGTAGTAAGAAGTAGTACCTAAGTATGGTACTATCATACAATATATATTACAAACTCAAAAGGTATGGCGAGTGAGGGCCGGCTTGCTCAGTGCGGAGGAGTAAGAAGGACGACTAGAGTAAACAAAATCAACATCAACACCGCAAACCACAATGGACCAACAACTCTTCACCTCCACCCAGCAGAGTATAGATCACTATCTCTGAACCCAGCAGGCGGTGAATCAAAACATGTCTGCCCATCAGATGATGGGCCAGAGTTTCAATCACACCCTTATCACGCTAAGGCAATGGGTCACGGGCAATAGTTCCCATCGGATAAATAATATTATCATCCCTCAAAACCAAGACGCAATTGCATCCATCTTCAAGACAACAACTATCTCATATGGTTTAGCAAACCTATTGAATCAAGCGAATCAGCAACACCTGATTGGGATCAGTGCTGAAATAAGCAAATGTTGCGATTTGGACAACTTCCTGGTACGCCTGGGAACTCCCACTTCGGCCCATTGGGGGGATCTCAATTTGTTCGAAATCGAGGGCGTAGAAATGATCTCCCCGCCTCTATCTTTGAAGTTTTCTGAAATCCACTGTTTGAACGATGGCCTTTTTGCCGCTGGAAATGGCAGTGGTGAGAAAGGAAGATGTCTTGAGCTGCAGATTAACGGCTCGCCGCTGAAAGAAACTTCCAGCCAAAATGAAAATGAACAAAGCCTTTGCTGCATACTGGGTTTAATATTTTATGAACTGTTCTCGGGAGAACCATTACCAAAGAATTTTCTTCAGCCGTCTAGAGACCCCAATGGTCTTAGTACAGCGAATGTACCCAGCGCCGCAGGCAACGGCGCAGATAACGAGGAACATGTGCATAAAAAACGGGCTCTTTAGTCTCCAGTATCCAAGCGTGCGTCGACTGCTGGAAGCGGTCAATTGCAAGAAAGTTGCTCGGAATCTTTTTCGTTTCACCCCATTGAGAGCATGTCCACCTGGAAATCTCTTACGGAGTGTGGATGCCCCTCGGCCATTAGCTTGTTAGTGGGGAGCCTTCTTGAGTGCGGGCGCGAGGGCAGCTCTTCAAACCAGGGATATGATTCTCTAGGCGAAACGTGCAAAGATTTGAATCGTTTGATTGTAGAACCAAACAAATTCCTTTTCCCTTTGCACATGGATCTTTCTTTGGCAAAATTACCTCTCATGAGCAAATCCAAAGTTTATGGGCGGGAGAAGGAGATAGACTCAATAGCTGAGGCATTTCATCGGGTTTCATTGGGCAAGAGTGAAGCATTATTCATAGCAGGAGAGAGTGGTTCAGGCAAGACGAAACTTGTGCAAAGCTTAGTTGGCAGAGTCAGTGCTGTGGGGGGGATTGTTGTCATGGAAAAGTTTGACTTGTTTGAACAAGAACCGTACTCCACAGTCTTATCGGCCTTCAACTCCTTGTGCCTTGCAATCAGCAGCACCTTGGATTGGGCACAACTGCAAAGACTGGCTGTTGAGCTAATGAATGAATTTTATATCAATTTTTCGTTTTTGGCTCAACTTCTCCCCGGGATACGTACCATTTGCCCACACCTGCCAGATACGAGCAGCCAAGAATTCACCATGACAAATATGAATCTCAGTGGTGTTAAGTTCCTTCTTCAGCGCTTTGTGAAAATCGTTTCCAGCAAATCTCACCCTGTAATGTTCTTTTTGGACGACATGCAATGGTCGGATACCACGTCTCTTGGATTGATTCAAGCCATTTTTTCTGATGGGGACTGTTCGGACTGCTTCTTCTTTGTTGGAAGTTATAGTAGCAGTGATGTTGAACTTGATCATCCAATCGTTGGGCTGCGTCAGGCATTGGATGCGCGAGGTGTCCGATCAACGTGGTTAAATTTGGAGGGCCTCAGTAGGACAGATGTCCAAGACATTACTTCTGATGCACTCTCTGTACTACCACATCTCTGCCTGCCTTTGTCCGATATGATTTTTCACAACACGCAAGGAAACCCTCTTTTTGTTTGGACATGTTTGGAGTCTTTGGCGAAAAAGAAATTGATCCAATTTAGTACCTCTGAGCAGAGATGGGGGTGGGATCTTGACAAAATTCGATCTGAAACACTCGGCAATGATGTCATAAGCCTGATATTGTTGAAAATGAGTGAGGCGACTGATGATTTAAAGTTGGTCCTCAAAACATTGGCGTGTTTTGGCAATAAAATCGAAAAAGAGCTCGTGGATGCTTTGGCTTTGACGGGCCAATTTTCAGACCTTTTGCAAAGTTTGAACCAGGCAGTAGATGACGGATACATTGAAAGAATCAATGGTAACTTCAGGGTGAGTTTTCTCTATCTCGTCAATTTTCCTCAACACCGTATGACTATCAATTTTGTTCACACCTTTTCTTTTACTTTGATTGATTCAAAATCCAGTTTATTCATGACTCGGTCAAAGAAGCTGCACACGGCTTGATTCCTTCCAGCACCAGAGAGCAGTATCATTTCAACCTTGGTCTTTCACTGCATTCAGTTTACGAGAGGCAACGTTCAGACAAACTTGTCTTTCTCATTGTTGACCAGTTTAAGAAAGCACCTAACTGCTTGAAAAGGAATCATTTATTGTCTTTTAGCATGCCTGAGCTATTTGCTGTGGCTGGATCGAATGCTATGAAAATTATGGCATTTCCTCAAGCACTCTCTTATTTAGAATTATCGGTCTCAATGCTGCCAAATGATCCCTGGAAGGAAAGCTACGATTTGTGCCTTCGCATTTTTTCACTCCTTGCGAAGTCATCATATGCTTGTGGCCACATTGAAGATGCAAAAACATCCCTCCGTCAGATTCTAGAGAATGGCCGTTGTGTTGAAGACAAGTTAGATGCTAATTACACCTTATTTGCTTTTCTGTTTAATTCCAACAAGAAAGAAGAGGCATACACACATTGCTGCAAAGTCTTATCCCAGCTTGGACACGAAATACCCAACGCCCTAAGTCCAAATGAAGCAGCTGAGGTAGTTGGTAGTATTTCAGACCTATTGAAAAACGTGTCAGAGGAGGATTTACTCGCGATGAACGAAACAGATGATCAGACCCATGCCCAAATTAAATTTTTCTGTCTTATGTCGGTGATTGCATACCAATTAAAGCCCCAAGTGATGCCTTCCATTGTGTTCAGTATGCTTCAACTCTCTTTGAAGAACGGAGTATCTGAATACTCGTGTTTGGGTTTTGTGGGATTTTCTGCAATGCTTCTTTGTACCCCTGCTATTGAAGACATCCCCAAGGCTCTTAAAGCTGGTAAACTTGGCATGGCATTTCAAAAGCGTTATGACATGACAAAACAATTGGCAATCATACACACGTTTTATTATGGATTTGCGGCCGCATATGACGAACCATTTCAAACGTGTGCGGAGATGCACCGACGAGGATATGAGGTTGGTGAGTATGTCAACAGGAGGGTCTTTGTCTTTGTCGTTGTTGAAAGTTCTATAATTAACATTGCACTTGCGATTTTCTTTCATGACAAAAGGCATGTCAACAGGAGATGCATCGTATGCTTCTTGGAACCCGAACTTCTGCATAAGGTCGTCTTTTCTTGCTGGTGAAAAATTGAACACTCTACTGAAGGTAACAATGTTTTCGTTTGATTTTCTTTTTCTTTTTATGCATGTGCGATTTTTTAATGACCAAAATTGCATCCTTTTCTTAAGGAAAATAATTACTACATAAGCCAAGCAAAACTATTCGGCCATCCCAATGTACTGGCATTTCACGAAGAACATCGTGAAACATTGCTCTGCATCATTGGAAAGATGTCACCAGTAGATGCCAAAGGACCACACAGCTCAACCCCTGTTTGCAAGTTGAACTACTACTTCCACTTAGCCATTCGTTCCTTTTGGCTGGGTCATCAAAAACGCTTTGAACATGCAGCAAATACTTTCTTTTCTTTCAAAGGAATCCCGGTGAACTGCATCCACCGAAGTATAATGATGTTTTATCAAGGTGTGACTGCCTATCAGGGGAAAATTGGCGAAAATAAGAAACGAAAGATTGGCAAACAGTCCATTGATGCAATGAAGCCAATCGCCGAGTTGTGCGGTTGGAACTTTATGAACAAGTTAAAGCTATTACAGGCCGAGAAACTCTCTTTTAACTCACAGAGAGAAAAGGCTCAAGAATCGTATTCTGCTGCCATAGCAGCAGCGCGGCGATCGAATTTTATTCACGAGGAGGGACTTGCGTGCGAACTTGCAGGATCGCACTTTTCCAGGATTGGTAGTGACGAAGAAGCACTGGCGTACTTGAAACAGGCGAAGAAATGCTATTCTAAATGGGGGTCGCAGGTGAAGGTGGATATAATAGGTCGTCAAATTGAAACGCTTGAATCGAAATCATCGTCTTGAAACTTCTTTTCTTGCAGCTGAAGTTGTCAGTTGCATCTGCAATCAGTGTGGTGTGGTATTTCTTCGTTTCTTAGTGCGCTAGCTTAAATAAATGCTTCAATTTAAATTTATAATACCACAACCTCTCCCCAATCAAAAATGCTGTTAGGATTTCGTTACCTTCTTCGTGCACTAGAACAATGATTAAAACACTAGGTACGCAAAATTCAACTTTCCACTACTTTACAATTACAGTAACAAGTTCATCCAACTGCAATAAAATACCTTTGTGGTGCATTGTCATACCCAATGATTCAATGAGTGAATCATAAGTCAGTCTTCAACTGTCTTCAACTGTCTTCAACTGTCTTCAACTGTACATCAATCCCCAGTTCAAATCATGTTACCTCCCAAATTCCTCGTCGTCATCCTCATCACTATCCTCGTCCTCACTATCCTCATCACTGTCCTCCGCATCCTCCCGTTCCAACTCCGCATTCCACATCCTCCTCGCCACATACAATTCATACTCCAACGAAAACTTGATTCCCCCCCCATCCTTGCCATCTTTGTTATCTTTGTTATAGTTGTGATACGCCTCCAACTGCGGGACAACATCGGGCAATGTCCACTCCTTGTCGTCATCTCGGACGTAGATTCCTCTTCGGACTTCGAGGTTGGACAGTCCGGGGATGAGGATTGGTTCTTTGGTATGCGTCTCGCCCTTTCCTCTGATATTCGAACTTTGTCCTCTTGGGTCTCTTGGGTCTCTTGGGTCTCGTTTTCCTCGTTCCGACCGAGGGTCGTGATGCTGTGGCCGCTGTGTCCGGTGAAGTTGTGCTTGTTCCAGATTCGTACGAGAGGTGGTCAAACCTCCCAGAGCACCCACACCTCCCACACCACCCACACTGCCCCCCGCAGCCCCTGACAAAAACCCATCCCAATCCCCCACCCTACGGGACTTTTCCATGGCATCCCTCACGGCCAAATTCAAATCATCTTCGTCACTTGCCTCCCAATCACCTTCACCATTTGAATCCTCCTCATCCTCCGAATCGGAATCCGAATCCTCATCTTCAGAGTCATAATCCGAATCTGAATCATAGGACTCAAACTCATCTTCGAAACTCTCGTCAAAATCCTCACCAAACTCACCAAACTCACTGAACTCCGAACTCGATCCCCAACTACTGGAACCATCAGAAACATCAGAACCACTGGAAACACTGGGAAAGGTCAAAATCGCCATATTCGCCATGAATTTCGAAAATTCCTCCGCGGCTTTCTTCCGATCGTTCAATATTTTCGTGATGGCAATTTGGAGTTCGAGCGTGAGTTCCATGGCGTGGGGGTTGGTTTCGAGATCGTTTTGGAGGTTGGTGGAGAGGGAGTAGGTTGTGTTGGTGGTGTTGGATGTGTTGGCATCCACAGTGGAGGAACGACCACCATTGTGACTACTGTGGCTACTGTGACTACCGTGGCGGGTGTCGTTGGAATCCATCACCAACCACCCCTTGGCAATCTCCAACGCCTCCATGGTCAAATCTTCCCCCAGTACGTCCAGTAGGCTCCCTCCCCGCAAAGTTCCTACATTCCCCTCATTCCTTTCGTTATTCACATCTACCACCTCCACCTTGTACGAATTGCCACTACTTCCACTACTTCCACTCCTTCCATTACTTCCACTGCGGGGTCCAAATTGATCATTCCATCCACGGAGCAACGCCAATGCCTCCTCCCACTTCCTCTG
>JALLOT010003825.1:0-10847 GCA_036939595.1 Thalassiosira livingstoniorum | reverse complement strand
CCTACTGCCATACTCACTGTCAACAACTTAGGACTGTCAGCTGCTGCGTACCAATTATATAATATCACGTTAATCATGTGAACTATGGATCTTGCAGGCAGAATCTTCTGACATCTGACGCAGCATGCATTCCGAATTCCGAAGGAAGATGGAAACCAACTAACGAACCAATGACCAAGCAACCACCACCAACAACAACAACGCACAACGCCCAACCGAACCACATCCTTCATTCTTCACATGCACTTTCCACTTGGGAGATAAAACACAACAATTGGAACTTGACAACAGTGCAGCATCATGAAGTGGAGACAGCAGATGAGCTCGCCCAGATCAGCCACTGACTGCCAACTCGATTGACAAGAAACAAAAGAAGCCCCCTTCGTGGTCATCTCACTGTGACCATACATTTGATGCATTTTGTGAAAATCGGAAACGAATGCATACAATGAAACGTTTCAACTCCACTACGTTCATATCGTTCACGATGTTGATTTTGATTGTCCTTTCTCCGTCGCTGCTGTTGGGCTGCCATTGCTTCCCCCCTACACCTCAAAATAACCTACCAGCACTTTCTGCAAAAACCATAACAACAAGAACAACTACAACATTGCCTTCGACGACACTGGACTTAAATTTGCATGCACGAGAGATCAATGTTTGGTCGAGGAGGACAAGCCATGTTCCAACTGCTCGAACAGGTTGGACTCCAACAACTTTGAGAGCAGCATTTCGGGGACGCCAACCATGGCAAGATGTTCCTCTGTATGTGCGTGGAGGTGGAGGGGCACTAGGCACTGCACCTCCTACTTCCACAATATCAACCACATCAACATCTTTAGGGTCTACTTCAAACTCAAAATCCAACGAAGTCACAACTAATAACTCTATTGTTAATGCTGGGACTTCTGGGGCAGCTGTTGTTGCAGGAGTGGCTGGAATTGAATCAGCATCTGCAGATTCTCTCAACAACGGTGATTCAACGAGACGGAAATACATGAGGGTCGCAAAAGAATTGGCAAGGCAAGTTTGGCCTCGTCTTCCCAAACTTCCTGCTAAGCATCGAGATAAGAGTGGAGGAATAGCTGGAATTAGTGGCGTGCCAAAACAAAAACAGCATCAGCAATCATTTAATTCTCATCACCAAGCTGACGAATTGAGTAGACAAGAGGATTACCACCGTTACGAAACTAAAATTCTAAAGGAAAGACAGCATGCCATTTCCATGAGACGACGTGTCGTTTTCTCGTTGTTGCTCATGTTGGGAGGGAAGGGGGTTACAATTGCGACGCCATTTTTATTTAAGGCATTGGTAGATTTACTGCCCCATTATGTTGATGTAATGAAGATTGGTGGCGGAGGGCTGAGCAGTGTTACTGCAAGGTAAGGCTTATGAATCATTTGTTAGATACGGTAGATCAAAACCGGTTCTAGCAAGATCATTGGAAATTTTGTTTTGAACCCTTGGGCGTCGATTGAAGTATTTTCTACTTTGGTTGTTCTTTGTGCATGCTATATTTATTGCTTGCTTGTTTTTCATTATCCCAACAGCCATCGCGCTTGAAACATTGAAACAACACCTTATCTAACAACACACACATCGCATTTTATTCACTCTTAATTTTCCACCCGACTCAAAGCACCATTTCCAGCTCGGGTGTCCCATTTCCTTCCATCCTTCCTCTGTTATCAAAAACACCCATAAGCATCCCAGTCATCTTCCTCCTTGCTTACGGTCTTTCACGTACTCTTGCCTCCCTGCTCAAAGAATCCACCAATGCCATCTTCGCCCATGTCGCACAATCCGCCATCCGCTCTTTCGGAAGGTCCACCTTTGATCATGTGCATGCTCTCGACCTAGCATTTCATCTCAACAAAAATACAGGGACGTTAAGCCGAATATTGGAACGAGGGAGTCGATCCATCAGTTTTGTACTGAATGCTAGTAAGTTTAATTCATTTTTTCACTCATACTGATTTTATTTTTGACATACGCTGAAACTGTTTATTTCAACTCTTATTTAATTCAAGTGGTCTTTAACACTTTGCCAACTTTGGTAGAGGTGGGGGTTGTGAGCTGGTGCATGCTTCAAAAATTTGGAGTGTCTCATTCCTTCACGGTTTTGTTTACCATACTTGCCTATTCAATCTTCACCATCGCAGTCACAAGATGGAGATCATCGATTCGTAAAGACATGAATTCGTTAGAAAATATTGCATCAGGAAAAGTCTCGGATAGTTTACTCAACTATGAAACTGTCAAATATTTTAATAATGAGTTGCACGAGGGGACTGTTTATGAGAACACATTGCACAAATATCAAGATATGGCCCTGAAAGCGCAGGGAAGTTTGGCATTTTTGAATTTTGGTCAGAACGCCATATTTTCAACAGGGCTGACTTTGATCATGTATTTGACAATTCGTGACTTGATGAGGGGTAGAGCCACAGTAGGAGATTTGGTTTTGGTTAATGGATTATTGTTTCAGTTGAGTGTTCCTCTCAATTTCATTGGTGAGTAAATTTGACTAGTTCAGTTTTGAGTACAAATGATTGCTTTGGTTTCAAGTAAAAGTCAAATGAGCTAATCTGTATCTTTATATTGCAGGATGGGTCTATCAAGAAGTAAGGCAAGCTTTTATTGATATGGAGGCCATGTTCAGTCTAAGAGATACTGAGCCTGCAGTTGTGGATTCTCCTATCGCAGTAGATTATGACCCAGCAAAAGATGGCACTCTCATTGAATTCGACAATGTAGAATTTGCTTATTCATCCTCTTCCACTGCCGCTAAGGTATCCTCCTCGATTATTCCTTCCAATTCTACCACTTCGTCGAATCCAATACACGAGGAACAAATCCCTTCTGTTCGACCAATACTAAAAAAAACAACATTTAGCATTCCGCAAGGCAAAACAGTTGCCATTGTTGGCAGTTCAGGCTCGGGAAAGTCCAGTAAGTTTCAAATACTTCTTTTCTTTAAGTACTTATGCACAATCTCANTATTCATCAAGCCTCAGTATTGGTTGGGAAATTGATCTCAGATTTCTGTTGTTTGCACTTTGTACGCAATGATTCTTCCTTCATGCTGTTTCGCCTTTGAAACTGCTCTTAGTTTTACAATCCAAATAACGGATCCATTCGTATTGGTGGCAAAGACATTTCTAGTTACACAATCGATTCCATCAGAAGAGCAATAGCAGTGGTACCGCAAGACGTCGTACTCTTCAATGACTCCATTGGTTACAATATTCACTACGGCAATTTAGATGCTCCTTGGGAAGAAGTCGTCGAAGCTGCCAAAAAAGCACATTTGCACGAAATCATTCAAAAACTTCCCGATGGGTACAACACAATTGTAGGGGAACGAGGACTAAAAATGTCCGGCGGAGAAAAACAGCGCGTATCACTTGCTCGGGCAATTTTGAAAAAGTCCCCGATCCTATTATGTGACGAACCGACGTCGAGTTTAGACCCACAAACGGAATTATCCATCATGAATAACTTGAAGGAGGTTGGACGCGACATGACTTGCGTTATCATTGCACATAGGTTGAGTACGATACAGGATTGCGATGAAATTGTTGTAATGGATGAAGGCAGAGTTGTCGAGAGTGGCTCTCATGACGAATTGGTAAGACAATTCCCCACCCCTCACTTTTTTTTGCTTTGTGTTGTCTCAAATTTCTCTTTCCCAATCACTATCTTATCTTTATGGATATGTCTAAAATGTTTGCCATAACAATTGCTCAATTGGGCTTAGATCAAGAATGGTGGTCAATATAGCAAGCTGTTGTCGTTTCAAAGAACTCATGATTCGTCTGGCGATGGTGGAAAAGAAAAGAAGGAGACTGCCACAGAAAAAGAGGTAGAGTTAGGGATCAAATAATGATTTTGAAAATAAGTAACCCACGCTAGAAAACATTAATTTGTTTGAATAATATACTTTCTTGTCGGATTGGATTTTGAAAAATGAATGTTTCTTGGAAAATAGCAATAACAATAATTCCTTTTCTACGTTACACATGGTACAAGATTTATCAATTCTACATGCCAATCCCGAAAACTATGTATGCTTCGTATGTTGTCTTTTCTTGAAGGCCACAATTGTAATGTAGTTGTAATTGGTTTCTAGAAGGCAACGCCAGGACGACCCAGAAGTCACTAAAAAAATATTTTTTGGTCTTTTTTTTCATTTTAAGCAACACTTAGAATTTTATAATTTTAGGAGTAATCAAAAGAGCAAATGCATCATGACAGACATTTTGAAAATGTCTGAAGATGCCTGAACATTCTTTTGTGAGAAGATTTTTTATTAATCTTCAAAGGTCTTCAGACATCTCCAAACATCACCAGATATGTTCAAAATTCTTTAGACATCGTCAGGGAAATCTTTGAAAAATCTTTGAGCATTTTTCAATGATCTTCAACATTTTTGTATGATCTTTGATGTGACAGATGAATGATGATCTGGCCTCCAACCATCAACCCCAGACCCCCAAGCTTAGGATTCCTTGACATCAACAAAACAATGGCATCTACTCATCAGTTACTCATGTGAGATAAAAACTGTTTGATCTCATCAAGCAGCATTTTCAAATGAGCAAAAATGAGCAGATCCAAAACAAGTTCCATTCTTTTTTTGGATGTGCTACAACAAACATGCCTCCTCAATGAGCTAGTTAGTTGTAGTGACTTTAGTTAGTACTTTTAACTATTTTTGGATTAGCAAGCATTATTATTGCATATATCCAGCAGAAGTAACCATGATTGAACACGAAAAAGAGCAGGAAGTCAAAGTGGGTGCAGGGATGAAGGATTTAATAAAGGCAGGAAAGAAACAAGAAATCTAAACCATTATCCTAATGAAAATGACAAAGAGGAGGAATGCAATGATGAAAATACTGGCTCCTCTGCCACAAGGGATCAATCCCATCAAAAGTGCAGCAATGCATGAGTGGTGTGTGGGCCAACCTTCATCAAAGATCTAAAGCTGCAACTTCAAAGGAAAATCAGTGACAGGGTAGCAACAATTGTCCCACACAACTGGTTACCTGCCAAGTTACCCTACCCAAGAAAGGGCCAAAATACTGAATCAGTCCAATATTGATATCTTCTACATCATCATTATACTTGTTGATATCTCCATGATATTGATATGATGAGAAAAAATGAGGAGATGAAAGTCTTCATTTGAGAAATTCAATTTGATTACTTGAAGTACCCCATACCCCATACATCTACCTTAAAAAAACACTGGAATTATTGGTTGTTTTGTTGATCACTGTCTGATTTTGAAATAGAGCACTGAAAATATTATGGATGGTGATATCAACTCCAATTTATCTAAGTTTAAAGTAAAGTTGTATGGCAAAAAAATCTATTTTCTTTCCAAAATCTTTGACCATGCAACAAAAGATTTGTTATTATATTTTCATACCACAACAAAAATAGCAGCCAGTACAAATTCAAATGCACAACCAGTTAAAATGTGCTTGAAACAGTGCATCATTTGTTAAATATTTCTGTCACTGGCACATAGCCAAAGATTGAACAAAAATGATCATTTTTGGAAGAACAAGACACAAATATTACAGCATCATTTACAAGAGCAACAACTTTGGACAACACTCCACCATGAGCTTTCATTGTTTCTGCTGTCACCAAGATGGCAAAAAAAAAACAGTACAGAAGAGAAATTTTTGTATTGAAAACTTTTATTTATTTCAAAATAAAGGACTGTTTTACATTATTTTCAATTATTTTGTATGCAAAGGTAAATTAAAATGATGTGAGCATTAAGTGGCTCATGTCATCATTGATGAGATCCTTCAGATCTTATGCAGCTGGCACCACAAAGAAAGAATTCAAAGATGGGTCACAATAGAAATCAAAGGAGCAGAACTCCTTCATTTTGTTGCCATATCCTAATTCTCCAATTGTTGCATATGACATGTGTTGAATGAAAATGGAAACAAAGAAAAAATGGTCTGCAATGATGTGACTTTGATCGTGTGTTGCAAAACCATGTCATTCCAGACCATTTTTTGTTTTGGCTTCCCTTTTTCATTTGATATTTTAAATGAATGAACCACTCTTTGTTTTGATCCTTAAGATCACAGATGTATGGAATGTAGATTCTATGTGCATTCTATCACTGTTGTAGGAACAGTCTGGTCATGTGGTAGCATCTATTGGTTGCAATAACACTTAAATTGACTTGAAAAATTATCCCCCACCATTGTAAAATTCAAGATACTGAATTCAGGATAATGAAAGCAGCAATTGTTTTGTTGATTGCAGTGGTGCTGCCATTGTGGCATTGGCATGGCTGCATGACAGCAATGCTTGTTAGATGGTTGGTTGCTCCACACTCATTTGAGGCTATTTGTGGTACTTACCCTATGATACCCTGTAAAACATACTTTTCATTCAGGTAGGAAGCTTGTACTGATTTCTAAGTGGAAATCATAGCAGAATTTTAAACCCCTTTTTAGCAACTGTTGCAAAACAGAGCTCCAATATCCTGTCAACGGAGTACTAGTAGTACTAGTAGAACATGTGTTAAAAAGCTCTGTAGCTCTAAAATTGACCTAATTCAGTGTTTATGGGTAGGGTAACCTGGCAGGTAACCCACCAATCTCACCAGCTGGAACTCCACCAACCCCACCCAACCCTCCTACTATCTTACATTCACCCGTACCTATACCATCATGAAAACTATTGCTCTATCTGTCCCAAAAATCTAGCTTTCCATCACTAACAGAAGGCAATGTTACACAAACTGGCAATTTTGAAGTGACTGCACCACCTACCAATACCAACAATAACAAGCTGGCCTTCAAAGAGCTTGTCAATGAACAAACTTTATCCACCTCCCTACTCATGAACCCTAACTATCTGTACCTCATTCTTCTTAATTCACTTTTCATTATTACAAGTCACACATCTCCAGGTTCACAGATCACCACACAAAAATTTCCATTTTTGATGGAAACTGAAATTTTATCATAACACATATTCCAGTGATTGACAAAGAATGAGTCTTTGGAAAGTAGGAAACATTTTTTGGAGTACCATATTGTATGTTTTGCATGCTAGTACCAAGCATTGATTATTTGTCCAACTAGGTAGCTAATACGCAAGAGAGCAAGACAAGAAACATAGATAAAATGAAGGAACACTTCATCAAAATTCTTTATGGAGGTTCAAAAACATTTATAAGATAATTTCAAACTGGTTTTAAATCAAAAATATTTTCCAAATTATCTTATGTGCATGGCTGTGCTTTGTATTAGTTTTTTTTCAACTTCTTACATATTGCTGATATGTAACCAGACACTTGATTAAACCACAATTCAGAGACACAACAATATTTCTTGTAAGATTTTCATTTTCTTTTTTGTGTCTGCATTTAGTTTCTGGATAAAATTTTGGGAATATTTCAGATCATTTCCAATATTTTTAGATAATGAGGCTTTTCTTTGAATTTTTTAATAATGTCACTAGTATTAAATGCATTAAATTTTTTCATATTTGATCTTTCAGACAATCCAATAAAATTCACTATGGACATGTTAAGTGCAAATGAGATTAGAAACATTTTTTGAGCTCATTTGTGAGAGATTTGATTTTTATTTTTGCAACATGAGATTTGATGTGTTGTATTGTCAAAATAGATTTGATCTTGCTCTAAAATCAAAATTTAATGGGAAATATTTGATATTTAACTAATTTTCAAAGCTTTTTTAAATGAGTACACCCTCTAAATTTTGTTGAAAATTAAAAAGAAGTGCAAAAAAGTGCTTATATGACTACTCAACTTAAAAAATGCTAAATTTTCTTACTTAATGTAAGTTCAACTATAATGGGGCAAGGCAAAAAGAATAAATATTCAATATTTAATCTGAAAAAAGGTAGTTACTTGTCACACACATGAATTATTTTTTATTCTTCAATAGTTTTTGCTCAAAAATGAATGTCTTAAGCTCCCTGAAAATCTAAAAACTGTTCTAACATTTAAAATACTCTTCATTCCTGAAGATTTTTTTACATTAAAATGAATTCAAAATTTGAGTGAACATAGTGAGACAACAAAAAGGTGAACATGTCTGTTTGCATATCAACCCACTTAAGTAGACATCATTAAGATGTGTTGGTTCCTTAATCTATGTTTAAATTGGATTCATTGGCTCGTGAGTTGAGGTCACTTCGTAAAAAAACAATATTACAAGTATTTTGAGACTTGTGTGTTACTTATGATTTTGTGAGGAATCTAATGAACCAACAATGACTGTATTAAGCAGCAGTGTGAAAGAGGGCAAAACTTTCATTGAAAATCTTCTGTTTCTAGTTAGGTCTAACCTACCATTGAATTCAATTGGAATCTATGTGCACACGTAACATCAAAAAAGTACATAGAAATAAGTAAAAAATCTTTTTTGAAAATGTCAATTTTCAATGAAAAAATTCTGTCAAAATGTTTTTGTGGATTATGGGGGAAATTCTGCCTATTGGTATGTAGGAAGTAATACTGTACGTTTGAATTCAAAAGCAAATGTAGTAGATGAGGGTGTCATATCTGAGGAGTGGGGGGTGTTTTATGCTGATTTTTTTGTATTCACTAGGCATTTGCCTCATCCAGTGAATGCAAAAAGAATGATACCAGTTGATCAAGTGGCTGTTTCAATGTAAGGCCCCTTGTTAAGAAACCCATGATTTTGTGCCTTTTTTTGCAATTTTAGACCCAATGGAACATAGATGTTGAATTTGAAATTACATTGTTTTCAAATTTGAGATTTTAAATCAAATTATTCATGTTCATATTCATTTCTATAAATCATCAATGAATTGCACTTTTGTTTTATGTTTGAATTCAGTTTGTCCTTCAAGGACATTATTTCTTTTCCTCTCAAAAGTGGTGTCAAATTTTAATTTTACACAATAATGCATTGCATTTTTTGTCCGCTGTTGCTTTTTTTAGTGATTTTCATATACAGGCACCATGGAATTAACCCTAACAGGTAGTAGAATGAGTAGTTTTGCATAATATAATATGGATGATAACATCATTATTATTAGGAATAGTTTGTTTTGATTTAAGATTTCATTTCATCAATACACTTTGAATTTTTAAATTTGAATTGTTACTCTACCCAAACAATTCCCTGATTAATTAGTCTCATTTTGACTTCACTCTATCCAGGATGTTTGTTGAACAGTTTTCATGGTTCTTTCTCATTGTTCATTGCATCAGCAAAGGCTGTAATCCAACATATCAAATCTGACAAGTCAACCAGCCACCACAATGAGGATGCCAAATTTTGGATTAGCAAAGTCTTCTTGAATTCTTCAAAGCCACCAATGTTTTCCTCCCCATGTACCACAATACCTCCCATCCCCAATGCCCAATGCTTCTGCTTCATCACCCTCTCCAACTGTTTGTCTGCTGAAGCAACCATTTCCAAAATGGATCAATCTCAACTTGATGGAGACACCATTTTCCTGAGTAAGAGTAAGCCAAGGGGTCAGGGCCCGGTGGATAGGTGTAATGGGATTGGACCAGGGGGCATGGGGGGTTTAAACCTCATGGGAGGGAGGAGGTGAAATTTATGTAGAGACTTTGAGTTTTGAGATAGCAGAGGATCAGGTGCGGGGGTTGTTTGAGCAGTACATGCTGGCAAAGAACTGTTTTCTTCTGACAGATAAGAAGAGCGGTCATGTGAGAGGGTTTTCATTTGTGACCATGCCAGCAAAGGAGGTGGAACTGGGGTGTACAAAGGTGAATGGGATGGAGTTGCATGGGAGGAGCTTAAGGGTAAGTGATGCTCACCCCAAGGGGACAACAGGGGTGCTCCAATAGAAAGATAGAGGCAGGGTATTTGGGTGATGGTAGAGGGTATGGAGGGTATGGAGGGCATGTTGGGCATGTTGGGAAGGTGGAAGGAGGATCTCGCCATGGTTGTTGGAAAATGGAAAATAATTCGCTTGGTGCTGTGAAAAAAATTCAGCGTGATTGGGTGCAATTGGCAGGTCGTGGGTTAGGTGTTGTGTGTCGTGGACTTGCAGGGTTGACTCGTAACAGCTCGTAACGAAGGCAAAGTTCCAGTCCTAATCGGAGGCCGTCATCCTTGTGAGAGATCCGAAAGGCATCGACTATCGACCAGCGAGTACTTTCCGCAAAAGAGATGGAAAACGATGGTTGGTCCTAGTTTTCCCAGTTGTTCGAACGTTACTTTGGTGGTTGGCCGTGTGGAACCCTATACTACTTAGTTGCAGTAAGGTTGCAATGAGTTGCAATAATGTCTTTCGTGCTTTTTCGCCATCATAGATCCTGTGACAGAACGTTGTGGTCTGGTGAATAACCTGAAGAAGAATGCTTGTTGCATTAAGGTAATAATTGATGATGATGAGGTTGGATGCTGTATGTTGGATGGAGTGTTCCTTGTTTCGCAAGACTCAATTTGACTCACAAGATGTGTCTCATTTTTTCATCTTTTTACTTAAACTTACTCCCTCTGATATTTGAAAAGTGTCTTATTGATTCAAATGGCGGGATTAAGGGCTGTAATTGTTTGTAAGATGTTTGTAAGAATTCTGATCATCAGATTCGGATTCTTCTCATCGTAACCTTTTCATTGATGAGGAGGAATACCAGTGTATGCAGACCTGGTATGTCATTTTGAGTATCTTTGACTGCCATCAAGAGCAAACTTCATGATACAAGAGTATCAGACCTTTGGATGTCAAAAGTTTTCAATGATGACTAGAGTAGGGCGAATTTTAAGAGAGGCAAATTTTAAGATCTGGGAGCTTCAGACCTAATTTTTAAGCCCACGAGGGTCAGTTT
>JALLOT010003823.1:0-10840 GCA_036939595.1 Thalassiosira livingstoniorum | reverse complement strand
AATAAGTCTGTGAAGGTTATGGGGTGCCACTGTAAATACTTTCAATGCAATGCAAGCAATGCAAAGCTGATTTTCCAATTTTGAAAAGTGGGTTGTTTGGCCCACAAATTTCAACCTAAGGGATATGACTGTAATTAGAATAATCTAACAAATGAAGATGATTTGAAAAGCTAAGATGAATTGCAATTGATTGCAAAAAATCTGGGTGAACCTCTCTTCAGGGTGAAGAGGTGCATTCATCAATGTTAACCATATTTGAAAATGTTGATGTAATTGTAAAAAAGTACATTTTATTATTATTCTACTGTGTAAATTAAAAAAATCAATAAATACATCCATTGTCCTCTGAATGTGAAAAATCTCAAGATAAAATAAAAACTCTTCCAATGTTTTGAAATGTAAAGAAATGACATGGGATTCTATGCTAGAACAAATCCACTATCTTTGAACATCCCAGAATCTTTACTACTAAGTCAGGTAATATGCTTCTGATCAGATTGGTATACTGTATCATGTGGGTTTGTTTGAAACAGCCATATTCCAGGTAAATACAAAGTATGGTCCAAATGATTGGATACTAGCAGATTAGAGTAGATGGTAAGATATCCATAAGTAAGTGATTACTTAAATCTAGATAAATTTTTCTAATATTTGAATAGGAATAAAATATTTGACATCTATATTAAGTAAGAATAAATTTACGAAAGATTTTTGAATTGTGAAATCACCTTTTACTTGATTTAGTTTTGTGGAAAATAATTGATGTGGATCATTGTATGACCAAAATATAACATGGGATCCATATTTTTTGTGATCTAAACAGGCTCTATGGGTTAAGAACTTCAAAAGAAATCCAACCTGATTCATAAGTATGTATCAAACAATTGAACAACATATAGAATAAAATATGTACAAACTCTCATTTTTGAAAAAGCTCTTAAACATCCTGCAAGCTGGGTCAATATAATTATAGATTTTGCAGAGTGGGATGTTTTCAATATTCAAAACATATCATACAGTCATACAGAGTTGAAAATGATTAAACATAGAAATCCACATACAATATGAAGTAAATCAAGTTTCAATAATAACCTTTTAAAATATTAATGATATTTTCACCACCTGAGTTCCACAGAAGATTGAGCAGCTTTAGTTATTTTGAGGAGATGTGAAAAAATAAATAGTAGAAGCAATGAATGTTAGCATTGATAAAATAATTTACTTTTAGTTGAAATTTTAAGGGAAGGACAATCAAAATTGTCAATGAAATAATTGTAACCCTTCAAAATATGTATTTGAGAAAATGCAATGAAAGTATTGAAAACAAAAAACTGAGAAGACATTTGCAATAAAAAGCAGCCTTTTTAGAGGATTTTGATATGAATATGGTAGCAGCAATCAGAATAATGAGGAAAGATCATGATGTATTTAATTCTCTTGATTAGAATTTTTAATGATATCAATATTGATTTGAACAACTTTTTTGTCATAAGTCTTGATAAATAAAACAACTACAATGAATTTCTTCAAGGGTTTTGTATTGCTGGAAAAGTCATATTATTGAAATATGCAAAGTAGTTATAACAAAAAAATTAATGTACTAATTTTTTAGAGGTATGGGTGTATAGTTGTCAATAGTCATGATGATAGTCCTTTTGGTGAATTAGAGAAATAATTAATGATAGTAAAACAAACTGCAATTGACTTGAGCCTTTGATAAGGCAGCATATGCAACTATTGGGTACAACAAAGATAAATGTCTATTAGCTATTCATCATATTTTAAGAGTAAAAATATGAAAAAATGCCAAAGTAAATTATACTAAGTCATTTGAAATCAACATAGAAAAATTTATGGTATGACATTTTCCACAATGCACAAGAATTGGAAAACAATACATCTGAAATAAATTAATAAAATTTGAGAAACATAAAGAATATTATGAATTATTAAGAAACCATGGTGTTGCATTGAAAAGAGAATTTTTAATATAGTGAAATAGCATGCATAATAAAATGAAACAAAAACTTTTAATATTATTCCCATTCAAAATCATAGAATTTAGCAGTACATTTGGATTTATGAATTTTTCAAATGAAAATAAGGTTTAAAAATCATAACATGCCTCAAGTTCCAATTTATTTATAATTCATGCCTTAAATACCAAGGTTGCATATATTTTACATTTTACAAATATATAACAGACATATAACTTAAACAAGTTATGTAACTGTTTTGTGACATTTATTACTGTTAATATCTGGACTTTTTACCACATCTTTACTTTTAATTATTTCTATAGTCATTTTTATGAAGTAAAACATATTATATCATCAAAATAATAAGATCTAAACATTATAAATGTTTAGTAAATAGATCTAAAACTGAGAAAATTAGAAAGGAGCTTAAACATGGGGTTAGTTTGATATGCATGTTTATAAAATAATCTGTGAAGTAATGTAACAAAATTTGAAATGACAATTTTTTTTTTTCAAATCAAAAATAAATACATTAGATAACTTAATTGAATGATCATTGTTGTGAATGATTAAGATTATTGAAAATATTATATTATACTTTATTCATACAAATCAAATAATCTTGCAAAATATTTGGCTTGCAATGAGGGACTTTATATCTCAGAAACAATATCAACCTTTCTTATTTTTAATTTCTTCATTGTACAGTCACAAAGATATTGAAAATATTAGTTTGTTGCAAAAATCCTTCTAGCCAAATATGAATGTTCTGCCATTACACTAATTGCTGATTGAAGTCAAATTCAAATTCAAACTTATAAAATTAGTCATATGTGTAAAGAATTATCATTGATCAAAAATTCTCTTTATTGAGTCATAAAGATTGCTTTGTTACAAAAAATGTATTTAAGGGTCAATTGTATTTCATTATAACTTTTAGAACTGGTTAGGTGTGCCCATACTCAAAAACAAAAATAAATTTTTTTAGTATAGGTTGTTGCTCAAAAATTAAAAAAAAATGGTATGTGAACCATCAATCATAAAATCTTAATGCACAAGCAGACTATAAAAAACTTTTCAGATTATATTCAATTACTGTTTTGCCAAAAAAATTAATGATGACATTCTAAATATCATCAAAGTTTAGTTAGCTTGTAGCATTATGATTTTGTATTCTTTTCTAAGTGAAGACAAAAAATCTAAATGAATTTTAGGTTAGGTATATTTCTCGGTGTCAGAGATGCAATCATCCCCTTAAAAAATAAAATATTACTCTATTTGCTTAAGTGTTTGTTGTGATATGTGCATAATAAAAAATTGTATGAAAATGACATTTTTCTCTCATTGGTTGATTTTTTCTGTATTATAACCCATTAAAAATGAAAGACACAGAGTTTATTTGTCATAGTTGGCAAATAAATATATAGACTTGTGTAATATTAGTCAGAATCATATTCATGATTTTCAATTCAAAATTGCTACCAAATATAATAAATATAATAAATATAAATGATTAAAGAACAGTCATTGTCTAAAAATCATACCTCTTTTTATAAACTAATATTTTATATTCCAAATGGTAGAACACTTTGATTTGATTTTTGATGAATGATGATTTTTAGTGAATTGATAGTAGGAAACAGTCATTAATTATGTGAAAGAGTAGATATGCTTTAATTCAACTTTAATTATTTGAACTTTAATTTTTGAAGGTGTTTTGTACTTAGACAGAATCATTTGAAATAATTTTTTAAAAACCACTTCATATTCTACTGATTTTAATATTTGGTTATAAGTTCTATGAAGAATATGAAGCTTGAAAATAATTGTAATTATTTGGAAAGTATCACAGAAATGAAAACCCTGCTAAAAAACAAAAGAATGTCATTTTGATTCAATGACACAAATCTGAATAGTCTAAAATTATTGAACATACATGGTTGACTTATAAAAAACTTTTTTAAGATGTGATAGAAATAATAATCATTAAATTTGTTATATTTCCTGCATTTATACAGACTGTAAAGTGTAATGTCTTCATAGACTGTCCATAAGATTTTAAATGATATTTCATCATTATTTCCGTCAACTACCATATAAAATTCTTTTTCTTCATCATTCTATAAAAAATAATCACAATGCCTGAGAAATTGATATATTATGTATTTGCACAACAAATATTTGAAATATTCTCAATAACAAGCTTTAACAGGTCTTGTATAAATCCCTCCAAGTTATGTATTATCTGTCATGTCCCATGTCAAATTTGAATTTCCCAAGTCATTTCAAGGGTTGGATTTCATTCTGTATAAACGATCACCAATGTAAGTGCTACAAACAAACTATTTATGATAGACAGATATCCAAAGCTTATCAATGAAACTTCAAATAAAGCAACTCAAATAATAAAGCTGTGTGAGTTGTATAAGTTGAATTACCTCAGCTTTAGGGTAAGCAGTGAGAGCAGTGTTGAGGTTGAAAGATTTGATCATAGAAGATGAAATCACAAAACAACAAGTGTTAAGAAATTTTCAAAATAGGTAGGAATTAAGGGTAAAGTATTACAAACTTGTTTTGTCACAATATTGTAAGCCTTTTGTAGCTCAAGTTGTGTTTGCTGTATAGCCATCATTAAAAAATGATTGTTGAATTCTAAAGGAAATGAAAGAAATTTCTTAAATACAATGAGACATAGCACATTATAAGATATTTGATTGCTCCCATGATTTGCAAAACATACTAAAACACATATTTTATTAATATTTAAGCTTTTGGCTGAATTTATTCCCACTTTTTTATTCAAAAACATTTTATGTTTGTGTTTGTCTGCTTGTATTCACACCAGTCAAATCAATGCAATATCATTAGCAACCAAAAATATAATAATGAATTCTGGAAAATTGATCCAAGCTCATAATGTAGTTATTTACACACATGCAATTAACTTTAATATCATATGTGTCAAGTGAATTATACTGAGCACACAAGCATTGATGTAACATTATTATAATATTTTCTGTAAGTGTCATGATTACTTCAAATAATATATCCTCCATAAACTTTGCATTTTTCACTATATTGAACTACAGAGATGATAAGCAAATAATATTTGAATATAAATAGGAGTAGATCAAAAAGGGCTCTTTTTGATTTCCAAGTATTTGAAACACAAAAAATTAACGGACCAAGCCAATGTAATGTACTTACCTAAAAAGGACAATAGACATACTTTTTAGATCACTTGTATGTCATTATGCAAACATTACTTAATTGGTTTTATATTGTAAACAACAAGGGAGATATAGAGTTTTTCATTGACTTTTTGATTGGTTATCTAATTTTAATTTATAATTTTTTAGTTCTATAGAAAAATTAATATATCTTCACTGAACAAGATTTGTGGAAAAAATACCAAACTTGGTTGGTGCTTGGTGAAAACTATAATAAATGAGCCCATTAATTAGGTTTTCTTTTGATGTACATGTCAAACACTCCATTGTGAGAATACAATGTGCATAAATGAGAAAAGCAGGTGTAGTATATGGTATTTGAATACAATAGATTAATACCATATGTGCATATTATTTTTGTGGGAACCTGAAGGGACCCAGACCAAAAATTGCCAGCCATATTTTTTATCCTCTCTTCAACAAGGATGGGAACTGACGGGTTTGATTTTTATTTATGAAGTACCTGTTGACCTGGTTGGTGAATTCTGCTCCAAAACAATTGATGATAATGTTGTAGAATTATTTGACTCACATTAACATCAATTTTTCTAAGCTAGTTTCTTACTCATCACAAAAAACTTTATGAAAATTAGTGTAACAATCTACTAAAATACAAACAATTTTCTAATTTCATATAGGTGAGTTAATTGGATTGTTTGGTCCTGCATACAAACATAACCTATTTCTCAATGAGTATCAAATAGGTAGATTGAATATTTTTTGTATTTTCATTTGGTTAATTTTTATTTTATAAACCATAAATCTCTCAATATGTTACATCAAACATTATAAAGAGTCTCAAGAACATTATGAATGCTTTATTTTTTTGAGTAGAAGATATTTTATGTACTTTGTGTTAAAGAATTCAATCACTAAGAAAGAACATTGTTTATTTTTCTTGAAACATCACTATTTATTGGAAGATGCAGCTCATTTTTTCTTTTTATGTTTGAAAGTAGTTTCTTTTGTAGTAGATTCTACCTATTTTTTTTGCTTAGCTGCCGTGTACCAATTGAGAACCCTATTTTCCTACTAGTAGTAATACTTATGGTATTGTACCATACGTATTGTACCCTATTACCTGCAGAGTACCATGAATCTAGGTAAGTATGAGCTACGGGACCAACCGTATATATCTGAATTTTCTCATAACGGCCACAAAGTAATTTTATTTAAAAAGAATAAAATCCACTCAAACTGCCATATGAAACTTCCGTTGACTTCTCATTTTCCAGTCTTTCAAAAAATGCTTACATAGGAATAAGCTATCTAGGTACCGCTAAAAGGCGTTGCAGAATCTTTACATAAAACGTGCACTATCTTGTGAGCATTGTGAGCAAAGAACAAAAAATTCTGTTTCAAGTTTCAAGTCAGTTTCAAGTCCAATCAGCATGATTTTCGGCTAACTTTTTGCTGTTCCACCACGACGATGCACGCAGCTTCTTGGCTTGGCATTGGCGGTCGTTCATGTTGTTTGCTAGATTGCTTTGAATTTCAAGGCTCGCTCATTCTTTTGCGTGTATTGTATGGTAGAGTATTGTATGGTAGATTATGGTACCATACCTAAGATAACGACAATTAATAACGACCACCATCGGTCGTCGCCTGGCTCATTCGAATCTTGAACACCCACCTCCAAATCTCATAATTTCAATTCATTCCATCCAATTCATTGGCACATTCAGGCAGTCTCTAATAACCAACACTAAAACTATCCAACAATGAAGCTCTCTGTTGCCATCCTCTCTGCTGCCTTCGGCCTCTCCAGCGCCACCGTCACCCCCAAATCCCTCTCCGCCACCTCCAAGGTCGGCCAAAAGGTCCTCTCCCAGGCCCGTCGCCTCCAAAACGACGACAATGCCGAAATCGACTTCACCTGGGTCGCCAACATGTCCCTCAAATTCCAAGGCTGCTACCACGACCAAATCTGGAACGAGGAAGCCAACGGCGACGAAGACGTTCGTATCTCCACCCAGCGCCTCGTGCGCTTCCGTCTTTGCCCCTCGGACACTTGCTCCATGGAGAGTGTGGCCGGGTGCTCCGAAGGATACGGTGACTACATCATTGACATGGAGACTTACCTCCAAGCATACTTCGAGGCCGTGAAGCAAGATCAGGAGTACAACTGCGAGTACGAGAAGGAGTACGGCGACTGTAACTGCGACGCCGATGGCCAAGACGATGGGTTCGATGAAGAGATCTGCGAGTACGACTGCTTCATGGGCAAGGGTATGGAATACTGCGTGGACCGCAACCCCTACGCCGAGGAGGGAGAAGAAGAGGAGGAAGAAGAGTGGGAGTTGGAGCGAATGGCCGAATGTCAAGAGTACAAGTTCGAGAACAACAACAACAACAACGGTAACAACAACAACAACGGAGAGGAGATTGAGTACTTCGTTGGTGCCTACTGCTCTGAGAGCGGAGGATCCATCCACCTCGGTCTCTTCACTGATGATACCTGCACCCAATTCGCCGACAGCTACGGAGGCCGCGAGACCTTCACCACTTTGAGCTACGGAAAGAGCCTCCCCTACTCCGACACCACCATGGTTGGATCCGAGTGCATGTCCTGCATGGAACCCAAGGACGTCGACCAAAACAACCAGAACGACCAAGAAGACGAGGACGAAGTCAAGGAAGGCTGCGAACAACTCTACGAAGCCGCAGGAAAGTGCGAGGCCGGTCTTGACATCAACTACCCCAACAACTACGCATGCAACTACATGCAAGGAATCAAGATTGTCCGCAAGAACGGAGCCGTTGTGCGAGGAGCCGACTCCAAGAACAAGACTGCCTCTATCTTCATTGGCCTTTTCGCATGCTCGTTCGTTCTTCTTGGAGGGTATGTTTACTACCTCAAGACCAAGCTCGACCGTGCCAAGATCAACCTCTCTGAGTAATTTGCTTTTCCTGGATTTCCTATTCAAACCTCCAAGAATGCTGAGGATTGTATCATCTTGCATGTATTGAATACGAGCCTGTTTCGATGTTGATAAGCCAGTGTGCGTGAATTAGTTTAAGAATTAAGAGCTTTTCAAATTTTGTTATAAGCTAGAGCTCAGTTATTAATACACGAGGCCTATCGAACTAATTCTATTGGACAATGATTTCTGTGGCTGCTTAGTCTAAACAGTCTAAACAATACTTCTAGTATTAAGGTTAGACACAAACGAGAACATCTTTAGATACAAACACAAATCTTTCCAAGGGTGAAGAAAAAAAAGATATCCTTTGCGGAGGGATCAAGAGGCAGTGCTTTAGATTAGGTACGCATCTAGGGGACATACTTCAGACTCCTCTGACTTCTGCATTGGTCTTGGGCGGGAGGTTTGATGTGCTGCGGGCACTTGCAGCAAAAACACAATTCGAACAATATGCAATCAATAAATTTTGGGAGTGTACAAGGTACAATACCAACATAATTGGTGGTCAGTTGCTGCTACTTATTAGCAATTACATATGATCAATTAAAGTCTTGAAGTTCAAGCTGTGATTGTCTTGCAAAAGGATTAAAGAATTTTATTGAAAACCTTTGCAGTAGTACTTGAGAGTTGGTGTCCATCACAGTACGGTACTTACAAGTAGATGAACTATCACACCGCAACTCCAATAATGCCAAGGAAAGAACAATTTAGGGAGATCTGGAGGAGGCTCCCTACTGTAAGATTATGTCAGTGAGGAGAAGCTAGATGCAGCCAACTACTACTGCCCGAAAGCAATAAGCCGAAGACAACTAATTTTTGATGGATAGTCTAGCAATTGTTTCTGCAATCAGATTAACTTCATGTCATTCCAAATCTAGTGTTGGTTTTGAATTGATTATATCAATAATACAATGGCAAGCCTGTCATGGAAAAGGGAAAGGTGCCTCTCACAAAAGTTTATCTCAACTGTAAGATATGTGGGACTGGAGAAGAATATTGTGATTGAATTGACCCAAAATTTGCAGAAAATATGCTAACATCAGAGGCGAGGTTTGACACATTGGGTCAGCATTCATGTCTCACCACAGTCAATTCACCCTGGAACAACCACCAACAAGTGCAACAAAATGCTGTTTCAAAGAAAACAAACACAAGAAAAAAATAAGAAAGAAACTGAGGATTGAGGACTGATTTAAAAAGCATTCTTGTTGTCTATGATCAATGCTGACCAAGACTTCATGCAAATTCAGGAGGATCAATGGGGTACAACAGAAAAAGCATCACATAGCATTTCACAAATACTTTTCCTGATTAGATGCATCATATTACAGAAAAATGAACTGTGCAATAAAAAACAAATCTTTATCCATGGCCTTTTTCTTTTCAGATTATTAAATTATTTTTTTAACTGTAAAACTTTAATCTAAAACACTTTAATTATTATTGCTCAACAATTATTATAAAAAGCTTTGAAACAACACAATCTACATTCAAGTACAGTTAATGTTTAATTTACTGTTTAAAAATTAAGAAAATTTATCTAGAATGAAATTACCCCATTTTAACTCTTTTTAAAAAGAATACTCAAATCATGAACTTTCAAAACAAAATTGTAAACTCTGAATATGCAAAGACCCTGATACATGATGGATGAGTAAAATAATTGTGGATAAACAATTGATTCTGGTTTTTGGTACCTTCCACGGCATTGTAGTTGTTTTAAACTCCCCAACTTTTCTAGAATTGGACTATTTGAATTTATTTGATTCCTCTTAGGACACTTTGGTGTGGTTTGTCCTCTAGCTAGAGTTGGATGATTTATTAAAGGAGTTGTGAGGTTGCATTGTCTTTTTGAAAAGGATTTTCCTGAAGCCTTCAGAATCTCCTATTCTTTGTATTCCTACTCTTCATCTTCCTTTCCCCCTTTTCTTCCTCCACCTCATCTGCCCCCTTGTTATCACCACCTTCTTCTTCACCCTCATATTCTTTTTCAGCCCTTTCTACATCATCTCTCTCATAGTTTTCTGGATCAAAAATACAAAACTCCTGGGATCTTTGAGAGTTACTGCTACTCCCTCCAAAGGATTTTATACTTCTCTCTCTGGTACTCTTGCCATGACTCATTTGTGAGTTCCTGATACTACTCCCATTTCCAGATCTTGGACTAGTATTTGTAGTGCCCTATGGCTCTGAATCAACATCAGACAGCTCTTTCTCTTCAGATTCACTATTAGTCCTGGCACTAAGAGTTCACTCCCTGAGGAATAGGGTTGTTCTGGTGGCTAGTATCTTGAGTTTCTAATTAATATTAATCATCATCTTCAAGCAGCAAAACATAGTCAGATTTATTACTACAAGATTATTCTTTCCTTCTAGTATAGAGTACCATATCCAACTGTTTTTCTCCAAGAACTTATGGACTTGACAGTACATTTCCCAACACTAATATAAAGTATTAAAATAATGCCGCATAAAAGTTCTGCATTTCTTCATCTTTGTATGTAGGGTTTTGTATAGTTTAAGACCTTTATTACTCCATACGTGATTACAATACAAAACTTTTTTCTGGCCAACAAACTTTTTCTTCTTGATTTCTTGTTTTTTCAGGGCTTGCTGTTGTTCCTCCTTTGGAAGCTGAAAAATTTTGTAAGACCCAAACCAGTAGTCATAACCATTTATGTACACCAAAATTACAGAAAGCACTGTC
>JALLOT010003821.1:0-10848 GCA_036939595.1 Thalassiosira livingstoniorum | reverse complement strand
GATGCAGCCGATGCAATAGTTACAATTGTAGCATCGGCTGCATCCGATGCTACGATTGCATCCGCTGCAACCGATGTAATTGTTGCATCGGATGCAGCCGATGCTAGCTAGCTGGTATCGGTTGCAGCCGATGTGCCTCAACAAACAAGGCAGCCAGCGCCAACAACCAACAAGCCACTATTACCAAAACACATGCTATACAAACTCATTGTATAGCTTGTGTTAAATTTATTTATATTTTAGGCGACATACAGTTTCTAATGTGAGTCCATGGCGCAGTGGTAGAACGCCCATGCGAATGGTTAATTCACTTAATAAATGAGTGGTTGGATTCCCATTCCTTATCGAATTGTGCAGCAACTTTTTCTTTTTGACATACCAGGTTCTACGTGAAATCTACTGAGTTCACAGATTTTTTTTTCGAGTTCATGTTTGTGAACCTTTGTACCAATTCTACACAAAACGCGTAGGACCGTCAATTACGTTCACGCGCGTGAACGTAATTTTGAAAATTGAAAAATTGAAAATTTTTTTTTTGAGACATTTTCCAAAATGACCGTAGAGGGGTCATTTTCCAACTTCAATGACCCAAAAAAATATCAACTAGGGCTATTTTGACATTGAAGATTTCAGTTTTCATAATATTTTTTACGTACTTCAACTTCAACATACCAAAAATGACTTTGGAAAAAGGGCTATTTTCAGTTCACGTATGGGAACGTAACCTTAGGCCAGTAACCATATAGTTTCTAATTTGCATGTAAATGCGGTTTGTTTCTCAGAATATCTATATTTTTGAATTACTTTTTCACATACAATGCATCATGTCATATCAATAATTTCTGAAGAAACAGTATAATCTGGGTTTTGAGAATTCTTCATTTGGGTGAACTCTAAAAAAATATTGTATCATTTCAAATTAAACAAATTTAAAACAGCCGTATACAGTAAATGTTCCTAAGATCACATAACTTGCTTGTGTAAACATACATGATTTTATACATTTAATGACATTTAGGAGATTCTTTAAGTACATTTACATTAAGATGCCAGGCTATGAAAAAACAGATTCTCAGCTTCTGTTGGAAAACATAAACAGACTAAAGATAGAAAACATAGTTGATATTTGGGCATGATCTCTATACTGAAAGGTCAAAATGGTGTAACAACTGTTTTGTTTCATTAGATCATCTTTTTTTTGGATGATTATGTTGATATTTAAAATATTTTTAGATAAGTTAGTTTTTCTGACACTACCAGAAATTCTGCCCCTGTACCTTCTTTTCATGTCTTCCTAGCATTTTCACATTTGAAAATAAAAAAGCTATTATCAGGAACAAAATCAGTCATGATTTGGCTGAATTAAATTGTTGAATTATGAAGTCAAATAAGAAGTAGATTAATTCAATAAAATTTATTTGGTAAAAGTGTGGTATAAAAAATAATATTTCAAGGATTCCCACTCTATTGAAATCTGCAGAAAACACCCCATGAACTCAGTGCTTATTGTTTATTTTGCACACAAATATGTGTTCTTTTGTGGTCAAAGATGAAAGAATACAAAAAAGGGCAAATTGAAAAATTTTCAGTTCTTTATTTACTATTGAATTTTTTCCTTGAAAAATTAAATTTCAAAAAAAAATTCTTTGTGATTTTTGACTTTTATTGCATAAAGCATTTTAAGATAGTTTCTGCATTATTACACAAATGCATGATTTGAACTTACAATATTGCCTTTTAAATTAAAAATCAGATGATTACAAACTATCTATAGAAAAAGCTATTTTGTATTGTTACAAAAATAGATTATCTGTTACAAACATTATATTTTTGATTGACTCTTTTGATTGAATTCTTGGTCATCTTTTTATGCAAGTTTTAAAATACACAATATCATGGAATTCAGCTTCAACCCTAATAGTAGGACAGTATTAGTAAAATCAATATCTAAAGAAATCATTTAAATTTTTTGAGCTACTACATTGATCTTAATTTTGTGTCAGAACTGTGGCATGTTGATCTCTAAAAACTTGAAATAAACACATATGACTGATATTACTAGAATCATATGAGGATAGTTCTAAAAAATTAAAACAATTTCTGATCTAGATTATCAAACATGATCCTAGTTAAAGCTTTAACTGAAACACATGTAGTATTTCGAAAAACAATCAATACAATGAGACAAAGGAGCTATTTAATTGATTCAATTATTATGAGATTGATGTACTGGCCAAGGAGGAAGTTAAATCATAAGTCTTGACTGTGGAGGATAGACCTCAACATATATAGTAGGTACCTAGTAAATGTACCACAATTAAGCTTTCTCTCAGAAAAAATATCTGAGGTTCCATGAATGAGTAAATAAGGGTGTGAGAGTTGGTCATAGCTGTTGTAGAAACTGTAATCTGATACAAAAACGCCAAGACTCATAATTCCTACAATACAACACCAAAACAAATAATTTCTCATTCACAGTTGCACACAATCAATGGTTAATGATCTGTAAGTTGCTCACATAAAATCTTTACTCTTTCTGAGATAAATAATTAATACTGATTTATGTAAGGTACTAAAAAAATCACCATTTTTGTTTTCTGCTTTTACCAGCTCATACTTTGTTGCAATTTGTCTCCTACTTACATCAAATCCTTTATTAAAAATTTGGTCAATAAGTGACACTCTTATTTATAGTTCAGTATTGCATTTTATTTTAAGAAAAGCAGGTCCTGAAGGGGCCAGACTGTTTGGTTTTGGTGTGGGTGGTTAGGTTATCAAAATGCCCTAGATCCATCATACGAAATGACTCAGTGGTGGCCTTCTTCTTTATTATTCTTATTTGAACTTGTTATCATCATGATCGTCCAAATTATGTATTATTGAAACTTACTTCAAAGGAAATTATTGCTCTAGTGATGAATTGGCACTGTATATTGCATTTATTCACTACTAATCACCCAGGACTACCAGTTTTTGTGTAACAATTATTCTTGTGAAGAACTCTGGCACACCACAATTGGTGGTGTAGCTCTCAATACACTCTTGTGTGGTAAAGATTTTTAAATAGGAGCTCAATACACCTTGCATAGAGCTTCTTGCTTCCACATATGTCACTCACCTGCCAACAAATAAATAATACTTCTAAAGGCAAGTCTAAGACCCAGTTGCATAATGAAAACTGCCATGTTTTAAATTTAATCAATAACAATGGTGCTGATGACTTGTAATTATGACTTTTAATGTTACCTGAAAACAAACATACAAAAATCAGCTGAGAATGACCATGACTTTTCACTGATAAGAATTCGAACATGTGACCAATGACATAAGTCCTTCAAACAAACTGATCTGTAGTGTTATATTGTGTACCCTCCAATACATACATATTAGAACATTCTCTGCTGCTTTGGAATAATCAATAAATTATTGCAACTGATGTGTCGTGGATATCATGACTGTACAATAATATTTAACATGATCATTTTGGTGATATCTTAGACAACAAAAAAAACAATAATTGTTGATAATCAGCATGTAAATCTCAATCCAATGCTTCTTGATCATTTTATATATGATCGTGACAATCTTTCAAACAGTTGTTCATCCTCGATGATGTTACAGATATTTGACAAGATTCACATGTGTTAACACATTGTCATATATTTGGCTTGCATATGTGGACCTTGGCCTTGGTCTAGATTTTATCCATAGCTCATATTTTTAAGTAGAATATGGGCTTGAAGGATTCATTAGTTGCATCACCTTCATTTCATTTGATCATGATTGATGACAAATTTTAATTCCTGATGACAATGTAGAAAGAGGCTAAAAGTGTATTTTTTCATCTTCTCTTGTGAAATATTTTTTGCATTGACATTCTGCTGCATTGATAAATAACGACCAAGAGCCTAAAAAGGCATTCAATTTTGTTTTCTCTTTACCTCATACCAATACTAATATTGACACCAACATTTGTTTTCAATCACAAATATCTTTGAAACAAAAAAATTAGAAAAGTATTTTAAATTGTTTTAACCTAAACTGTAGATTAGTTTTTTTTGGGATTGCAAGACTCATTTTTCACACATGTCAACAACATGCATGTACTGTGGAGACATATTTTTAAAAAAATAATATAGGATAAATAAAATCACACCTGCTGTACCAAATTAATTTTCTATGACATGACTAATTTTAATTTCCACTTGGTAAGAGTTTATTCTGAGCTGCAATCTACCATCAATAATTCCTAGAAGGCAATGACTATTGGAAGAGTATATTAGCATTGAAAGCCCTTGCTGAGAAATAGTAATTTGAAAAATCAAAAACTTTCTCTCTTTAAAAGTATTAAAGCTCCTGTATTTTATTTTAACACCTATTAGTCTTGTGCTAATATCATATACCTTTTCTCTTTTATGTTGAAATTATGTTGAAATCCTAAATACAGCTGCTAGGCAAACCCCTGAAGAAGGCTACTGCTGAAAGACGTACCTCCAGCTTAGGTCCCTGTCAAAGTAACTGGAACAATATGGTGGATAAATCTATTAGAAACTTATGTCAAAGTCTTATTTTTTTTGTCTTACAATATATTTCATCTTTTATAAAAAATGATGCAAATTAGTACCATAATTTCAAATTATCTGTCACATCTTTACTGCTATTTGAAAACTAGAGAATTTAAGTTTAAGTCATTAAAAATCTTTGATCATCACCATTAAGTAATAATAATGAGCTTTGACTTAGCTCAAAATACACTGGTGCATTGCCTGTTGTTATTGTTCCATAGCTCTGAAAAATGTGAATGAATTGCATTCAATATCAATACCATGGCAGATCAAGCATAACATAGAACTTGGAAGAAGTCTGCTTTTACTTGAGTGTTGATAATAGTGTCATCAATTGAGTATCAGGTGTCCTTGAAATCTTGTTTTTATTTGATTTGGACTTACTACTGCCAATGTAGTTGACATCTCCCTCCTTAAATGCTTTTCTCTGCTTTCTTTATATCTGCAATTAAAAATATTTATCCTCCTCCCTTTTTGTCTCATTATCAATGCATATTCGCTCCTTTGTTTGTTTTTTAACAATTCATAGTAGGTGATATCAAGGTTGGATTATAGCATCCACATCATGCCCATAGTGGGAAAACTGAAACAATATCCTTTCAAACTGTCAAACTTGCCATATCCAACAACCCTATTACCTGATAATTATTGTCTATCAAACAATAGGCTCATTTTTTTACCATTTTTCTCTTCCCCATACCTGCATCATTGGACATGTCACTCTTGAATGGAAAATGACTTGCTGTGGTTGAATTGCATTTTTTACAAATATGAATCATCATGAACTTTGGACAATTCAACTGTTGTTTAAAAAACTGATGATAAGTGAACATCCTCTTGGATTTCAACACTTAGTTGATTGTTGGAAGGAGATAGAAACTCAGGTCCATGATCATGCTGCACTTTTCACTAAATTGATTCATATTAATGGTACCTTTGATTCCAGGGTCAGAGTTTCTGAATATTTATCAACACTGTTATTTAATCTATCACTGTACGTAAGCTGTTTCATAAAAATCTCTTTCCATGTCCCTCATCATTGGACATTTTGCTGGAAATTCCCACTTATATTTTTTAATTGAAAATCTGTTTAATTTTGTAACATGCTTTATTGCATTGTGAAAAATAATATTTTAGAGAAAACTTTTTCAGCTTTGTTATCTTTTTTCTTGAAAGGTAAATTGATAAATATATTTGTTTTAGATATTAGGGACTATTCATGAAGTTATGAGGTAAAAAGTTAAAATCATAATAGAAAATGTAACCAGCAAGCAGCTACCTGTATGGCCACCCTCCCAGCAAAAGGGCCACTTGTCACATGTCATGAAGTTTAAGAGTGAAGATAGGATTGTATATACTCTATCTGATGCCCTACTTTTGCTGGTTCTGAATCTGCATTGGAGCAAAATTGGTTTTGTCAGTGATCTTGTTGTGGTAGCTATGTGGTCTAAAAATTTAAAATCTGGGTGAATAATATGAAAATTGCCCTTTTGAGGCAAAAAAATGATTTGAGCACTGCTCCAAACTTGTTATGTACTCCCCTAGTCCTAGCATACTTGAACATTTGTTTTTATTTATGTTGGTCATCTAGTGCTTGATATGTGACATTGCTGGGAAACTAACCATTCAGGTAGCCAAGCAGAAAAATTTTAGCTGACATGCTGAGAGTAAGAACTGTTACATACTTTAAAATGCAGCAACAGTTGAATTCAGGTTATTCTTTTGGTCAAGTGAATTGCTTATATATCCAATATGGCTGGAAAATCTTATAATGCACATTGCACATTAAATGGCAGGGATGAACATATTTTTTTATGGAATTTCCTTAAGAAAACAAACCAACTGATAGTTCAATGATTCAAAAATATAAAACTACCAATATAGTTATAGTTACAATATCAATGATATAGAACAAATGTATTCTGTGTAAAAGTTCCAAAAAAGTAGGCAATGATATATTATTCCATAAATTCAAATTTTGTAGTAAAGTCACTATTACATATGAGTTTGATAATATTTGAATTTGTCTCCAACTTTGAGTTGATTCAGGATTTTTTGACAAGTATTTTTATAGAGATCCCACTTTTCATTCAATAACTCTTCAGTCATTGCTCCGCTATCAAAAAATATTGCAGCAAATCTATCCCAAAGTTAATTTGCTTTCACCAAAACTTTCTGCAATAAACAAACAATGGAAAAATGATTATATAATACTATACAAAATATTCTTTTACAAATACAAATGAAGTTTCTAACACTAATGTCATGTTGTTATATCCACAGCTAAAAAGGCAGCCAGGAAAAATGACCTTAACTTGAGACTCTGTTGAAGATGTACTCAATCAATTAGGTTCTAGTACTAGTACTAAACAAGTCACCTTTCTTAATTCATTTCAAGCCATCAGAATTGACACATACAATAAATAAATGTGGATAACTGTGAAGCAAAATAGGTTGGACATAATAACAGCAATAAATATGGACATAAGAAAATTTGTATCATTATTTTTGATTACTTCCAAAGGTAATGGTATTCAAATTTATGGTGATAATAAAGAGGGTATAATATCTAATAAATTAAAGAAAGGCAAACATGAATATATGATATCCCCAAAAGTTACCAAAGGAGATATTTTTTTAAAGGTTTACTCAACATGATCATTCTTCATGGAGGATTCCCATATAATGTTTCACTAAAGAGCTATATACTGAATAATCAAAGCAGAATATTTTGATATTTCATTCAATAGGTGTCATGGCAAAAAAACAGAATAAATGAGAAGAAAAATAATTTTTGTACACAAAATTTTTTAGAAAATATTATTTGAGTGGAAACGATGGTGCAACTAACTCTTATCAATGTAAATGTCACTCAAAGATATGTTTTAAGAGCTAGGTTGGGGCATACTTGAGTAAAATATTTCTACTCATCATTAAATGTGATTCATTGAAGCTCATTAAAATTCAAAAAATCACTACTAACATGAAAAAAGTTCTGAATACTATTTCTGGACCTACTTTATTTTGTTGGTTGGACTTGGTAAATAAAATGGCAAAAAGATTAATGGTGATTATAATGATCTTTGATCACTGATTATCATAGAGTAGACATACAGGTGCTCAATGATACCTATAATTCATAACCAACATACCACAACCAATGATCTACCTGATTTCGCCCCATAATAGATAATGTGTAAAGCATGACAAGGTACAATTTTCTGACAACTTATTAGAACATAGGATGTCAAATGAGAAAAAATCATTTTTTATATTTATTTCAATTGTATCTTATACAACAATATGTTTGGCTCACAATCATTGGCAAATATTATTTTGAGTTTTGCTCCAAAAGTAAGTCTATCTTGCATGAACCTTAACTTCTATTGGTTTTTTCATCAGTTTCAATTAGCAAAAAATTACATTTTATTTTAATCACTTTTATTGAACCTTTGTAGCACCACCTGTCTACAAAGATACAATGTAAAAATCTTGCCTTTATTATTGTTTTCATTTTGTTTTTAGCAGCCAAAAAACAAAATTATTAGATATATATGTGTTTGAAATATATTTGTAACAGACCCCCTGTTTTTCTCAATCAATCATTTTTCTACACAGATGAAACCCAATTATTGCAAATCCAATATTCTTAGCATACTTTACATTTCAGAAGATTCAAAATCAGATATTGCTGTGCAAGATTTAGGCAAGAAAAACAAGAAAAAAATATTCAAACATTGCATTTTTCAGCCACAGATTTTTGTGTGATAAGGAAATGTACATTGGTGACAAGTTATCTACTAGTCCTACTGAGTCATGATAAGTTATGACCCTAAAAATTATTTGTCACATAGTTTCATTTTTATCTTTTCTGTAGCACAAAATTGAAATACTTGTGTTTTCAAAAGAAACTAATAACTTCATTTAACTATTGCTAATGCTTGTATTCAAATAAAGACCTGAAACATTTTTCACAAAATACGAAATTTCTCTTTTCAAACCCCCAATCACAGCAAAAATATTTCTCAAAAACAAAAATTTTCATAGACAATCCATGATCATAAATAAATGTTGGTGACCAAAAAATAATTCCAATGAACATGCATTAAAAAGAATTTTACTAGTAACTGCCAATGACTGCATGGGATTACAAGCCAATTCAAATTCAAATACTGACATTCATTGTTTTATCTGGGTGGGTGTCAGGTGAATCTGATAGTGTACAAGGTGTTACAGGCAATTATATACATAGTTCAAAAAATGTTCCTAATTGATTACCACCTAGAGCTTGTACATCTATGAAAAAATTATTAAAAGAACTAGATAAACCATCTAATTTTGTTAGTAGTGTAGACATCAAAAATTGGAGATAATGCATTGTTTTTACAAATTATCAATTATGTTTTTGTTACCACATCATGGATGATTTTTTGTTTTCTTCAATTATAAACCTTTTAGAAATGCTTAACATCATCTCATTCCCTGATATGATACCATGCAAATGAGATTTTACAAGTTAGGTCAATTATAATGACCATCGAAGATTACATTCATAGTGTTGTTTTTTATTTCAAAAGGTTTGAATACTCTCAAAAGTTAAACATAGTGGATAGGCCTTCAGTGGAGCTGGAACTGAGCTAGAACTCAAATTCAAATTCTGGAGAGATGACATTGCTGACAGAAAAGGGTAGGAGTATGAGTTCTGAAAAACTCTGAAGTTTCAGTAGATTTTGCAGAGGAATAAATATACAAAATTTTTTCAAGTTCTTTTGAGTGTGGTGCTTACAAATCCGATCTGCTACAAAAGCTACATACACACAGCTGTGATATATTGGACCAGTTTTAGTTATACAACATACCAGACATAATCTGTCCTCAAAATTTCTGTAACTCTAGAATATGAGCTCTAGTTCCAGATATAATTCTAGTTTTAGTTAAAACCTCACTAGTTTATTAGTAACAAACAAATTTAAAGCTTACCAGGGACCTAGATAAAGACTGATCAAAATTGAAAGCTCTCTCAACATGAAAGGGTTAAAAGCACTAGATGACCCTAGTCTTTCAAAATTAGAATTTACTTTTACTATTAATTTGACACATCTGAATTGCATCAAATGGCCCATTTTGGTTTGCATGACCTATACAACGGTGATGAAGATACAAAAAATACAAAAACTGCAATTGTACTACATCATGACCCAGGTGTGTCATTATTTGTTCTAAAATTCAAAAAGGATACCAGGAGATAATATCAGCTCTTGTATATGGGTCTTTTTGAAGCCTTGATCCCTTTGAACTTTTTTAAATTTTCTTTTTTCTAATGAGATGAAATATGTTGCTACATAAAATGTAAGATTAGGGTGCTAAAAAATCTATTTTCTCTAAGGTATGCCTTTTTGCTTGTTACATACTCAAAACCAACAATGAAATAGCCTTTTTGCAGCTGGTCATATCAAAAATTTTTTCCACAACACTTATAGAGAAATGCAAAAGTAAATTGACAACTATTTGTCATTAAGAGTAATTGGTTTTAATCAATTCCATCACATTTACACCAAAACAGAGTGAACTTTAAAAGAAAATTACTATGTATTGGACAATACCATTGTTGTACAGAGTATTTATGTAGTGTCATAAGATTAGTTGCTCCAAAACATGTTTCAATTCATTTCTAGCTGAAATTTGCATATAAAATGTTTTTCCATTCATAGTCAAAGATAAAAAATGTATTAAATCTGTCCAACAAATAAAATGGTGCAATGGAACATTTGGATATCCCAAAAGAAGCTTGTTAATCTGGAGAAAGATGCTCAGTGCTCACAGCTAGTAATCATGTACATCATAAACACTTTTGTTGCTTATAAGTTTTGATTGAAAGTGGTGAAAAAAATTGAGATCTGATTAAAAAATAATTTTCAAAAGTATATCTGCAATCCCAAAATTGACCTGGAATCATTTTTTTTATTTTTATCTATTTCCGTTGTTTGTCTTTTTCTTTTATTGGCACAAAAATACTTAGTCTGACTTAGCCCTGATGTTGGTTGGTTGAATTCTTGCCAATTGGAAGATGTTTCCTTTCAGTTTTTTGTTGTTGTTAAGGTTGGGGCACCCTTTACATTTAGGTTATGCCATGGTGGTTGGTTGGTTGGTTGTTTTTGGTTGGTGTGTTTGTTTGGTGGGTGGATTTGGTCTCCTTGGCATGGATGGGTTTCATAGCAAACAATGTAATTAGGTGGTCATAGTAGGACTGTCGTGATGGTAATCTGTTTGTGGGATAAAGTAT
>JALLOT010003820.1:0-10860 GCA_036939595.1 Thalassiosira livingstoniorum | reverse complement strand
AAAGGTAAATGGGCCTGGTGAGGGTAAAGGGTAAATGGGTAATCGCGGCTCTAGTGAATCAACAATATTATCAACATGAGATATGGTCAGATGTTCTACAATATTAATGGTATGTGATCCAGGGAAAACTGTATGGGAAAGCCATGTATTATCAATAATGGTGCTGACATACATAGCAATTCAGGCACTAGAACAAATGGTATGGCATGCTGGGGCAGTGACAACATATGTATCAAGTTAAATGACAATCCATGTATTCTCTTGAATGGCAACAGTGTCATTGGCAACAGTGGCATCAGCAATTCAGGAAGTGGGACCACATTCATACGCATGAATAGCAACATAAGTATTGCCTTGAATGGCAATATTGATATCCACATGAATAGCAATGCAGTCAGCAACAATGCAGGCACCTAGATGATAACCTGTGTGGGCATCAGCACTAATTACAATGCAGGAATCATCTTGAATGGCAATTGTGGATGGTGTCAGTGTAAATTTGTGCAATTTCATGAATGGTAATAGCAGCTTCAGCATAATGAGCAACACAAGCAGCAGAGATTATTGAACCTATATGAAAGACAACATGGGAAACATCACAAATGACAATGCATAAACTACATGGACGATTACAACATTTCAATGAATTATAGAAAAATTATCAAATATCAAAATACCATAAGACAGAGTCAAACAAAACCCAAAGCATGCATAATGGCAAGAGCAAAAATTTTTGCATTTTTTGTGAAGTTGCTGATTGTGTGCCACATATAAGTGACTCTGGAGTCAATACTGAAAAATACCATGATTGTGTAGGTATTCTTGAAGCAAAATGGAGTGTTAATTGCTGCAACCTTGGATGTGATGACAGAAACATGTTTTCTGGCCAAAAATATTTGACACTTCTAAGTGCTTTTCATCTCCAAATTATCTTTTCTTTGGATCAATCAGTATGATTATGTATACAAAAATCATTGTTTTTGATATTCTCCAGCTTGAATTTGTTATATGGAACTAAGTTAGGCTTATAGAACGATTCTTTGAATTCAAATCCCTCAAGAAAAAATAAGAGATGGTGCTCTTGTTGAAATCAGTGTCAGAGTAGAATTTAATCCACTTTCCTTAGCTGGAGTTGGAGCAGGTAGGATCTCTGGCCTGCAGCTTAGCTTAAATAAAAAATATCATGGCTGTCAAGGGTGTAGAATCCTAAGCCATGACAATGGTTTGAAATTAACTCTGATGGATACAATACTCTCATATGAGTCTGTATCTCCTTTTCAATCTTCAAGATGGTATCATGTGGCACAAACCAATGTGCAAAATGACAGGTTAAGCACCTTTCACTTCTCCCAATGCTCTTATTTATTTTATTGCAATTGCCGCCCTCTTTTCAAGCCTGCAGGTGGACCCAATTTGGTAGACCCAATCATTTTCATTCATGTCATATGCCGAGAAGCAAAGGAGGCAAGGATTGCATTAGAGAAGAACATTGTAGTGACTACCAGTAGGAGCAGTAGGGATAAAACACATTCTGTACCTAATGGTAATGAGGGTAAATGAATCATTATTTTTAAAGTGAATATTATAGAAGGTGAATTGGGGAAGAAGTTGAAATAAAAACAAGAAAGATCTCTGGTGTAGTTCTAGGAAGTCTACACAGTGGCGTGATTCATTAGAATCCTAACTTACTTTAAGTTTTCATGAGTGCTGGGTGCAGAATCAACTATTTTGAGTTTAGAGTGCATCATCTGCTTATGTTGCGCTACCTATATCCCAGACAATCCTGAAATCTACCAAAAATGGTAGGTTTATACAAAAGCTTAGGTAGGTCTACAGAAAATCTAAAACCTACCAAAAAGGTTAGGTTTTGACATACTATTTTTGCATTATTTCTACAGGACTTTTTTGAGTGATTTTTGGAACCTCATAAGACCTAAAAAATCAATTTTTTGGCTCTCTACAATAGTTCATTTTCATCATCAAAGAATTTCAATGGCGGGTATGGTACAACCATAGATAGAGGCATCTGATTTTCTAATTTTTAGGTAGACAAAGAGTACTACTCCTACAATGGTAGTGCGTAATCTATGAATTCAGTACAATTATTGACATCCAGACGGTCTGAAATCACCAGCTTAAAACCTTTCGTCTAATATAATACTACTATTTATTTCTACATGCTCAAATAGAGTAAATAGCACAGTCACTTATCTACTCGAATTTAATCTATGCTGTACTCCCAGCCAAGTGGAGGTATGTAGAGTCTACGAAAGGGAATTAGTAGCTTTTAAAACCTACTGTTTTTGGTAGTTTTCAAAAAACGATGAAAAAGCTCAACCAAAACCTACCAAAATTGGTAGGTTCCAAATTGTCTGGGATATGGCTCGGAATTTATTTGGAAGATTCAATTTCAAATTTTGAACTTCAACTTGTAAGTATTGTAAGGTATGGTGAAATAAGAGGCATAGTAATTATTATTTGATGAGAAAGATAGCAGCTGATGCTTTTGATGCAATCATAAATAAATCTTTTGGCAATCATGCTAGTGTAGACAATGCAGATAGTGTTTTGAGAAAATTAAAAATCAATGAAACCTCCACCTCTAGGGTTTGTATTTCTTTTGATTATTTTTAAAGTACCTCTAGTGAAACCAAAAGTGTTATCGTGAGAGTAATCAAAGATGATTGAAGTTTTATCAATAAAATGGCATTGCAAAAGAAGGTGGTCTTGACAAACTGCTGAAGTTGAACGTTTGTTCTCCATTTATGTTATGCTGTCTCAGATAATCTTAATTTGAATACCACGTCAACATTTTCTTTGGCTCGGAAATTCAATTTTTTCACCATTATCTACTGCCATGCCGAAATTACACACCATACAGCCCACGTCCAGGACCCACGTGGCTCCCCACGGCTCAATTCTACCAATCCAACATTGATATCACGCACCCAATCAAGCTCCACCAATCTCAAGATCCACCACCAACCTGCTACACAAACAAAACTACGAACGAAACGCCCTCCTCAAACCAACAAAACTCATCACACCCAACCCAGCAAGCGCCACCATAATCAACGCTTCCCTATGCTCCGTGTACCACGGAATGTCGTCCTCCTCCTCGGCAACTTTTTCAAATTCCTTGATTTGCGGTGGTCGTTCGGAGAAGGACACCGATTTTCGAACCGAGGGCCTTGACCCAAATGAGGGTGAGTTAGGTTTGTCACTGGATTTGTGCATGATGGAGCTTCGTTTGGGTGCCATCGGTGGAGTTGGTGGAGTTGTTGGAGTTGGTGGAGTTCGGTTACTATTGCACTCGGATGGATTTGGTGGATTCTCTTCCGATGGAGCAAATGGGTATTGCTGTGCTCCATTCTGTTGTTGCTGCGATTGTTGTTCCTTCTCCTTTTCTTCCAACTTTGCTGCCTTCGTCGCGTTATCTTGCATATCCCGACTCAGCCCCCCTCCAAACATGGCCTTGGCCCGCTTCTTTTCCATTTTCAACCTCGCCTTCTTGTTTTCGGCACATTCCGCCAATAATTTCCTCGCCTCTTTTTCCTGCGAGGTTAATACTTTCAACGATGCCTTTTCCTCTTTTGTTAATTCTGGTTTCTCGTCTGCATTGTCTGCCTTGTCAGCCTTCTCTGCCTTCTCTGCCTTCTCTGTATTATTCAACTCCTTAATATAGGCATTGGCAATCCCCCTACCCAACTTCAAAGCCTCCACCGCCTCTTCCAACTCTCCCCTTTCCATATGTGCCGTCCCCATGAGCAAATAGCTCTTGCACCTCCATTCCCCAAAGAGTTTGGAGTCGAGGTGATGTTCGTTGCGGAGGACGGTGTGTATTTTCATCCCGCGTTTTTGGTACAGGGCATCGAGGAGTATTAAGGCATTTTTGGCGTATTTGATTGCCTGTTTGGTTGGGATGGATTGGTTGGATATGGTTGGAATAGGATTGGGTAGCATTTTTTCAATTGCATAGGTGGGTTTCGTGATACGAGGGTGCAATACGAAGGAGTAGGAATGAGTAAAAATGGATGTACGAAGTACAAACGAATGCTTGTAAAATTGAGAACCATAATTTTAAAATACAATGAAACACGAAAAACAAAATAGAGGAAACCTTGATGCAAAGAAAAGAATGCAGCGTCAAGTCGAAGAAAGAACGGACCACGAGAGAACAAATGATATTGATCCAATGTTTAGCTCTGGAACGCAACACCTAGAGCTGATACTTTCGATCTCTCGCTGCAAGAATGAAGCAAAACCCAATCAAAATTCAATCAAAGTTTAATCCAATCTATCTCAAACTAAACTCAAAGAATCCAAAACACACGAATATGGATCACTCAATAATGAACTCAAAATGGATCAAATCCAACCCTTTTCCAACATTTGCCTGCATTCCGTTCGTGAAACTCATGGACACTCATGGCTACTCATAAACACTCATGAACACTCATGAACACTCATGGACACTCATACACACTACTCAATACGCACCTCCTCCCACCTCTCCAACTTGACACAACACACCCCCGCATTGTTCGAACAGGTGACCATGACCAAAATCAAATCGGCACGGACGTAATTGGTGGCGGTGTGATCGTATTGGACGTTGCGGACCGAGTCTATGGATTGGGCGTAGGTTTCGAGTGCCTTTTGATAGTGTTGATTGTGTGGATTGGGTGGATTGTGTGGATTTTCAGAATTTGACGACGTTTGGGACTTTTGTTGATTTTGCTTTTGTTGCTGGCGTTGCTCGCTGTCCGGTGTTTCATCGCCTTTGCTATTTTCATTGGTGCTATTTTTATTTCTGTTGTTGCTGTCGTGAGTTTGGTTGCTCCTGCCATTCGTTGCAGTGGTTGTGATTTTGGTGGAATTCATCGTTGTCGTTACTGGCTTTTGCACAAAGTATTTGGTCGCCTTGGCCTTCAGTTCCTGGGCATATTCCACTTTTTGGTGGGAGTCCATTTCGTAAAGGGTGCGTTTTCGTACTACTCGTATCCTGTTTGCATTGGGCACTTCACATGATTGTTGTGGTTGTGACTGTTGTGGCTGTTGTGGTTGTTNGACTGTTGTGGCTGTTGTGGTTGTTGTGATGGTTGCGGTTGTGTCTTTCGTGCCTGTTGTGATTGCTGTGTTCCCGGCGGGGGTTGGACAATGTGACAAGTGACGGGAGAGCGAGACGACAATCTCCACGACGTCAGTGCGATGGTATACTTCAACAATGGACCACCATTCGACACCATGGAACTATCCGTAATATCCGTAATATTCGTAATATTCGTTATATCCGTGACCACCCCCCTCCCAAACTGGCAAAGCACATCGTCCCCCACATGAATCCTCACACTTTCGTACTCCACCGGGGTATACAACATATTCTTATGCCCCAGACTCGCCGACCCCGGGGGTTTGAAGGTTTCGCTCTCCAACAGCTGGATTTCCTTCATGTTGTCGTGTTGGCGCGTGCGGAGGATGAGGCCCCGGCCGTAGGGGGTTTGGATGAGGGCTTGGTGGGTGTCTTCGGGCTGTGGGCGTTTTCGAGGGGGTGGTGGACGTGATGGTTTGGTCGTGGTCTTCATGGTTGCTGTTATGATAGTTGCTTGCGTTTTGTTCTGATTGCAGAAATTTTGAGTGGACGGATCGTGGGTTGTGGTCTGTTGTGGTGTTTGTGGGTTGTATCTTTTTTGGAGCCAGACAGACTGAATCCAATCGATCCTGATCGGGCTGGAACATCCCAGAGTCACGTAAAAAAGGGTTTAACAAAAGAATTCACGTTCTTTCGTGACAATTATTGTCCTTGACGTCAAATCAGGTCAAATCGTGAAATTTCTTTGGCAATATTGCTTTTTTGATATCATTTTGTGAATCGTATTTTATTGCCAAAAAATGGTCATCATTGCTGAAAATTTTTTTTTCATAATACTAAGTTGCATTTTTAACACCTCCTTGGGGAGTTCATGTGGAACAAAACCATAATAATCCATTTTGATGGCAGCAGATACAATGAGTCATTAATTTTAGCATGGCAGTACTAAGTACTAACAACAGAACACCCAAGAATTAATGGTTCATTTCATCATAAATCAAAAACAGCTCAATGATGATATTTAATACATATTTTTTGTCTGTAAGTAGGGAGCATAGTTGGTACATGGCTGCGAGCCATTTTCCAGTGTGTTTTAAGTACTTTTTTTTGGAAATTATTTTTGTTTTTATTATTTTTATTTGCGATTATTTTTATTTGTGCGCTGTAGCTTGTGAAATTGAATCAAAAAAAACAAAATAACAAAAACCTCAGTCTAAAACTAGTTTTTTGTGTTTGTTCAACTAGTCTGATAAAATAAAAATGTGGTGCTCTCCCATTGGTTGGACGAGAAAGTATGTAAGACACAGTCCCAAAATTGAAATGGAGCCATGGCCAAAAAACTGACATTTGTTGTGTGTATTAGGCCTTGACAAGTTTATGCCCTTTGAACTGACAAAAAAACACTTAGTCTACTTCCTTGCTGCTTCAAGTGGTCCTGATTCTTTACACCCTCACCCAATTCCATCCCGGACACTACCCATCAAAAAGTCACAAACTAGCAGATTAGCCAACAAGGTAGCACAAATCAAGTTAATTTAGCAGCATAAAAAGGCAATGCCTAAACTCCTCATGTCTAATTTGTTATTGTCTTTTGTTATGCACACTTTTGTGCATGCGCTACACTGAACTTCTCACCACACTGACTCTAAAGACTCCAAGACACCAAAAATAGTAAACAACCAAGGATGCTAGCTTGGCTAAATGGAAGCATTCCCACCCCCTCCCCCACCATAGCAGTAATCCCCATCAATGCCACCATGTCCAAAAATCCACTTGCATCAAAAATCTTAGTCTTTGCTTGAAAACTCTGTGCTGCACCCACTAAATCTAGTTCTACTTGTTTGAGCCTCTGACTCTCCCATTGTGTATAATTACAAAATAATGAATGAGCTATTTTCTTGTAATTAGTTTCCTGGAGATAGAATGCATTGGTAGAGTTTTTGATGTTGAGAGGATTTTCTAAAGGCAAGCAACATTTTCCTCATACACTATATGGAGCACTTTAGTGACTGTGTTTTCAGTCTTGGCAGTGATGGAAATTTTGGAATTGACTTGTTTGAGGTCTAAACCCAATAGACCAATGCTAGTAGTTGCAAATAGCACAACCTCCAAACAGCATGAGCAATGGTTGAAATGTAGATTGATGACATCTCCATTAAACAGTCCATTGTGTGAGACTGATAATTTCTATAGTGCAGGTGGTAATGCATTGAAAAAAGTCCACTTTAGGGACTTTGTTTATAGTGAAGATGATTTTGTTGGTACAACATATGGTACCAATTAGTCAAACAAACACATCAAACCACCTTTCCTAAGTGGAATAATAATTAGAATTGATGCCAATGGATTCAGTTGCATGGATGGGCATGGAGTATGGTACAATGGATTATAGAGTACCATAGCCTGAAGTATTTTCAGCACAGTATTGGAGATTGGAGTTTGTAATTGCATTGTTGCATCAGGCAAAATGAATGGAAGTTCTGGATATTTTGAAATTTGAGAGCTTGACTAATGCTTGACATGGTGTATCCAACAGATGAAAAGACAATGTGAGCTTCATACTATTCTCTACAGTAAACCCCACAAAAAACAAATAAAAACACCCTTTATTGGAGCAATATCTTTTTGAGAAAAACTTTGGTCAACAGTGCGGATGTGTACAAATTGTTCAAGATTCTGGAGCATACCAGAATAATGCTAATTTTTTAAATGAAACTAAAGGTAAAGCTTTCAGTGCGTATATGTATTTTATTTTTATTTCAATTGTCAACTTCTTCTCAAGCCTTCAGGTAGATCCATTTTTGTAGATCCAATCATTTTCATTCAAAGCCTGTATATGAATTAAGACAGTTCAGGGCCAATCAGGCAGATTTTAAAATGACTGTCTGTGTTTTGATTTTTCTTAAACACTGATAAGAATACTTTGTGACTCATGTTGAGCAATTGATAATAATTTTTGTAAATCAAATTACCTTTTGTTTTTTTTTCATCATTCAATTTAAGAAAACCCTGTTTCAATTATGTATTGCATTTTTTTGATCAAAGAAACCATTTTTTGGACATACTATCTTAAATCTGAAAGGTATTGATTTGTGATACCATGATTTGCTGTAGATTTGTTGTCCTTCAACTAAAAAGAACTAAATCTTTGCAAAGGCATAACATCTCACTGTCTCATATTTTTTCATTACTGCACACTATTAGAAAGCCTACAAAACAGCTTTTCAATGGTGTGCGGAAGTAATATTTTCTTGACAGAAAATTGAGGCTCAAAATCTGCCTAATTGTCCCTGAATTATCTTAAGTAATACAGGCATTGGGTTTATCATTAGAGATGGTCTTTGAAGTGGCTGTTAGTAGGGTCAATAAGGATGAAAAGGCAGTTGTTACCCTGAAGGCAACAAGGACACATGTATCAGCATTTTTAAAGTATGAAGTGTGTAAAGTGGATGTAAAATAAGTAGAAATTAAAGAGGAAGACAATGATCTCTGTCTAGAATGCCTACATATACATGGTGGTGTGATTTATTTGGAGTATAACTTACTTTAAGGTCATGTATTTCAATAATGGAGCCCTTTTCATGAGTTCTTCATTAAGATTTGATTAATTGGTGTCTAATGTTCACCACCTGCTTATTTTTTACTGCCTCTATGACATGGATTTAATGTGGAAGATTCAGTTTCAAATTTTGAACTTCAACTAAATAGTATGCTGAAATGGGAGGTATAGTAATTATTTGATGATGAAGATTGCTGCTGCTTTGGTTGGGTTTCAAATAAATAATTTGATGATATAGAATATTGATAGTGTTTTTAATAAACTTAGAACCAATCAAACCTTCACCCCTTACTGGAACATTTGAAAGCTATGCTTTTACATGATAATTATCTGGCTAAGTATCTTTATTCCTAAGAGTCCAATGTGACCAGCAATGAAAAAGTACAAAATAAAAATGAAGTCTGACAAGGGCATCATTAATGATATTAAAATTAATTATAGAATAACCATAGTTTTATTTTTTATATTTTGTAATTATCAAGCTGTTATGTGTGTTTTATGTGGTTGTATAGAGTTTTGTGTTTTTGTGTGCTTTGTGGTTTTAAGCACAAAAATCTATGAAAGCACACAATACACAAAAGCACCAGTAAACAAAAAATAGAAAAATCAAAATTCAAGCTCATTATATTCAAAAATTGAATAGAATTCCACCAAAGTGAATTTTTCTCGCTGTTTCGTCCCTCTACATGGAGCTCGTTGTGATGCATTTTTCTCCACAATGTCAAATGGCATCATAGGAATTGAGAACATGAAGCAAGGGTTCATTCAATGTCCCTTCTATTTCACTGGGATTTACTAGTTTTTATTAGTTAGAGGTAGCAGAAATGGCTTATAAAAGTATTTCCATTGCTGTGGACTATCTGCAAGAAAAACTCTACAATGACTAGAAAATGATGTTGGTGAAACATCCATCAACCAGAAGCTAAAATGATGTCTCTCCATACTTCTTTAATCATCAGAAAGATGCTCCCAACTTTGGGATTTTTATGTCAATATAAGTGCTGTGAAGACTCCATCCCTTCTTTTATAGCTGGTGGTTTCTGCCACTTCTAGGACAACTTGTCACAGTTATCATGATGGAGCTCTTGGTTTGTTCCCATGGGCCAAGTTGAAGGTTGAAGGTTGACATCTGTCACATTATTTTTCAAAGCCAATCATCCCTGTTTCAATATTTTTTACATTGATTTTATACTACTATATGTTTTGTGTATTTTCCAGGGGACCAAAAATAAAAAAATTGTACTCACCCTTGAAAAATTGTAATATCTGGTGTGGACCATCAAACATCACAAATATCATTTCAAAAAAGGTCTGCTAAACCCCTCTGAACCTCAAACTAACAGAAAATGCTTGTAACAATTCAACAGGTAACTATTATTTTTTTCTTCTGGTTAAAGATCAAAATGACCATGACTGTTTCTATATGTGGTTTTCTACACAATTCAAAAAAATCAATGAAATCAATATTTCATTTTGGTCCTTTCCTGGCCCCAAGACCTCATGAAGGTGTGTTTCAAAATTGTCCTTATGTCTGATCCCTGGTGTTTTCTTGTGGATTTTTATGCATGGAAACCCAAAAAAACAAATGGAAATCCACAAAAAGCATCAAAAATCATAAAAACACACAACAAAATGCAAAAAACCATGAAAACACACAACACTGCACCATAATAATCTTGTATCATATTTTTTCTAATAAATGAAAAAGTATTTTTTTTTAATTTCAACCTTAAAAAGAAATTTCATCCCCAAATTTTTGACATTACGTTTCGTTTTTCGTCACGTTATGTGTTTTTGTATGAAATTAACACGGAAAATCCATGATTGATTTCAGGATCCATAACCCTGCCTGCTGCCGGAAAAATGAAAAAGACAAAAGACAAAAGACACAATGTCGTCGCGGCCGCAGGACAACATCCGTGAAATGGAAGACGCCAAAGCTCGTCTCACCTCTGCCAAGACTTCAGCAGAGTCCGCCTTGAAACTCTACGAATCAGCCAAAGCCCACCTCGAAACAGTTCAAGCTGAGTTGAAGAATGCTCAGTCTCATTTGGAAGAGGTGGAAAAACGATGCAAAGTGATTGATGTTGATGTTGATGTTGATGTTGACACAGCAGCCGAGTCTGAAGTCAACTCTGAAAACGGAAATGATGGGGGTGTGATTGGCGATGGAAGCGGCATTGATAGTGGTGCCCCAAACAATGTAGTT
>JALLOT010003819.1:0-10843 GCA_036939595.1 Thalassiosira livingstoniorum | reverse complement strand
TATACTGTACTACGACTACACCTTAAAAATAATAATAAGCGATTGTTCGCGGAGAGGAGCGGAGCAAGCAAAAAATAATGGGAGTAACGTACTTAAGTACAATAGTCTAATGTAGTTGTACAGTACCACTTATTAAGTATGAGTACCTAAGTAGGTAGAAGTACTCGTCAGCGTACTCTATTAGTTAGTACTCCTGCTGCATGCCTCTCTACATAAGTACATAGGTAGAGTAAGTACCTCTAGAGAGAGTTTATGCCTTACTGTTGTACCATGTATGTACTTAGTACACCATATTGCAACAGTTGCAAGGGTGACTGGTGACTGCTCCACTCTACTCGGACAAAAAACAAAAAAACTAAAACCAAACAACACCATTTTTCAGCACTTTACACATCCACTCTCCCAAACCCACCATGAAACTTCAATTCGTCGCCGGCCTCGCAGTCGTCATGCTCAATGGAGCCGCGGATGCCTCTGATTCCGCCGAGGTAAGTTAGTACTTCTTTGCTGGATGCTGCGTGTCGCGTGAGGTCGCGTGTCACATCTCACGTCTCGTGTCCCCTCCCCCTACGTCAAATTATTACGGCCATCCAAGGCCACAACACTTCGAGGCACGCTCCAATCCTTCCTCCAACGCCACAACCGCAACAACCGCCACAAGAAGAACAAGAACAAGAACAAGAACAAGAACAAGAACACCAACACCAAGAGCGCCACCTGCCCCTCCGGCGGAGGATCCTCTTGCTCCTTCGATCCGTTCAATCCCTACGTGTGTGGGACGGATTATGCCTGTGCGTACAATACGATTTGTGACGTGGAGGCGGCGGGGTTCGATTTGGATGAGGATTGTTGTCAGAGTCCCCAGCCTAGTATGTGCACCATGGAGTGAGTTCCTACATAGCGTCTTATCCTCTATATTGTATTATCAATTTTAATGACACATGTCATCGCTAATCACTCACACTTCACCCGCCTCATTTGACCTCATTTGATAATCATTGAACACTATTGAACAGGTACGACCCACAAGTGTGCGGCTCCAAAAAATGCCCGTACAGCAACATGTGCATTGCAAGTCTTGCGGGGTACAGCAGCAGTCAGTGCAGTTCCCCTCCTCCCACTTGTCCTTCTGGCAAAGCCGACTGCTGTGAGTTTTAATGTTCAATGAGCTCAATGAGTCAATATGCATTTGAGTTTTGAATCAAACCTCGGACTTTGTAAAATGTACAATATCCAACCCATTTCGATCGTGAAACTAATGAAACTTTTATGGCCCTTCTGATTCCTATTTCGATTTCCTCTTTCATGCCACAAAGCGGGAGAGCCATCCAACCCCTTCATATGCGGAATCAACCGCTGCTCCTACTCCACCATCTGCGATGCCGAATCCGCCGGATGGGACCTCCGCAACGATTGCTGCCAAGACACCCGCGGAAATAGCGCTTGCAACATGAGTTTGGAGCCGGTGAGCTGTGGTCCCCCCGGGGGAAAGCAATGCGAGTACGACAATCAATGCAATGCCAGTGAGTGAACTCAAAACCATGGGACATATTTGAAATTTTCTGTTTTTTGTATTTTGCTGTTTTTGCTGTTTTTGTTGTTTTTGTTGTTTTTGTTGTTGTTTTTTCTTCGTGGATCAAAGGGATGTTCTGACAATCAATTCACATTTCCTCGTCCCCTCAACCCTACCCCCCACTCCCTCTCTGTCCTCTCTCAGACGCGGCGGGCTACAACCCCGCCCAATGCTGCGGACTCGTCCCCGAAGGCACCGCTTGCACCATGAACTACGACCCCGTCGCGTGCGGATCCATCCCCTGCACTTACTCCAACTCTTGCATGGCCGAAGCGGCGGGGTATTCCACCTCGGAGTGCTGCCCGGTGCCGCCGGAGGATTCGGTGTGTCCCATGGATTATGCCCCGGTGATGTGTGGGGCGAATCGGTGTACGTATGAGAATGAGTGCATTGCTGGTGAGTAGTAGAAGGAGTGTTGAATGAGAATTTACTCCTATCATGAGTTTGAGTCTTCATTCATTTGATTTTTCATATCTCTTTTTTGATTTTTAGAATTGGCCGGATACGATTATGGAAGTTGCGTTCCAATCATTTCCATCGATTTGGTGTAATCGATTTGCGGTGCCAGAAAACAGACCACTGTCCTTGAAATAGTACACAGACTACTGTCCTCGAAAAATCGAACGTTCATCGTTTTATATACTATCATGTTTAGTACCATCGTATGTTGGAGGTTTGTGGGTTTGAGCGTGTCGACATAAAGATATGATTGTTTCTATTCTGATCAATTGTTTTTCCATGATGCAATGTTGGGCATGGAAGGATTATTTTAGGCTGTCCAATATTTACTTAATTTCTAATTTCCTACATACTTTTATCGTTGAATATGATTTGAGTGTTATTTCATGATTATTTCAAATAATGACAAACCTACCAATTGAATTAACGAATGAATCTCCAGTCACATTTGTTATGTTTGTTGGTTGTGTGAACGCACGTATAGTGCCCGCACAAACGTATTTGGCCACAATCTCATTTGTATTGTTATGCATGGTTCCAGTTTGTGTTTGATATGCCGACAAAAGTTCTCTTTGAACCCTGCTTTGTTCAACATAATTGAATATGAGAACACTTTGGCATCAATCATATTCTTGAAGTCCATGCTATTGTCTTCTATCACTAATTGCATTGCAGTCTGCCTGTTGAATTCTGAGTGCATGGCTTTGGTTGTAAGGGGTAGGATACACTTAACCACTCGCAAGTCCTAATTGATGAGAGGATAGCTGGTAATACTTTTTGCAAGAAATGATTGTGTTTCATGTTCATGAGTATAAGAGATATACTGAAAGGTTAGCCAACAAAAACATAAAAAATTGGCAATTTCCAGAAAAGAGGGAAAATTCCAATTTGAGGTGGGACCAAGTGCATTCCGAAGTGACAACACTATCAATGAAACAAAGTTAAGAAGTATGATCATGTTTGATGATAAAAATTTGATTTTTCCAAAATTCATTTCAAATTTAATTCCACATTCACACTGCATCTCACTTGGAAGCCATTCAAAACATTGACCTACGTTACTCTTGCTTTGTGTTTTGATCAATTGAAGGTCTATTTGTTTTTGCCTCATGTTTCCAAATTATTCTTCAATGTTTTTTATGCACATCAGATACTTACCTATCTCGATAAGCTTACTCTTGAACAAACCAATCCCTCCTAATGAATTCTTGAAACAAATTGAGCATGAGTGATATTTCACTCAGAAAGTTACCCTTTACATAGTAGCTTATCTGTTAGACAAGACGTATCATTGCTTTTTTCTAAATCCAGGTCAATTCCGAATATAAACACAATCTCTACTTGTTGCATGATAAAGAGGCTTTGCAAAAGAAACATTTTTTTTCAGTTTTGTTATCATTAGGATATAGAATGATATTAGTCTACCAACACAGTTTCAGAACTTTACGTTGATGTGTTCTATGTATTGTATATATATTGCTGTAATAGAACAACTATTCGACCCATACATGACATATCATGCAATTTGTGAATCCCATTGTAGTAGTTTTTGTATCAGCTTGAGTCACTTGTAAAGTTTTTCACTTTTATGATATTAAGTGTAATGTCTGCACAAACATATGGGGGCATAATCTCATTTGTATTTTGTGCATACTACCATTTTATTGAATATGCAGACAAAGTTAGTGAGTGGTTCTCAGGCTACCTAACTCATGTGATGTGTAAGTACTTAGTATGTCTTTAGTATGCTACTCTACCTACAAACATAGAAAGTTTGATGTGATGATGTTTATGGATATTTGATGATAACTATCTAGGATTAGTATATCTAGTATGTATGTAGTCAGAAGTAACAAGGTTAGGTAACCGCTTACTTTCACAGGGCAACTGCAATCCCCAGTTGTAGTAATTCCAAAAGGTATCATTTTTAGGAGTCTATTTAAGTTAAAAATATGCAGGACTTGGGCCTATGACATAACTAAAAATAAGATTATTTTTTATTTTATGATTTTTATTTAAAAGGAGTTAGAAAAGGTTATAACAGTTGCTGATTTTGCAAAGATACATATTTCACTGTAATCATACTTTGTTGCTTATTTAAAAATGCTCTTCACAACATTTTATCTGATTTTGTAGTGTATAGGGATTCTATTTTTATATGGAAACTTTTTCAATGGACCATATAACAAGTAAATATATCACATTTATTATCTATTACAATAAGTTCAAACCTAAACAAGAGAGTCATTTGTTGGTACCTTTTCACCTGTGAGAGGTACACGACATTGGGGTATAAGTATTATCTGGTAACTACTTCTACCCATGACAAAGTATGTACACAGCCCAAACTGATATTATGTTTCAGGCATAAATGACATTACTTGATTAAAGCCTTTCAAGTACAATAGGAGAATATGCATTTATGCTAAAGCCACAGTCAAAAACAAAAAATGATATTTCCAATTCTGCCAAACATTATTGTCTAACTTGATGTTTTGGTGACAGTGACATTTATCCCATTAATGCAAGTCTAAAATTTTTATTTCAAACTTGTAAATGAAAGTTTGTTTTGTTTATTAAACTTGTAAGTGATTTCAAAACATCTACTGATGTATTATTAGGGAGGAGCTGTATGTAGAATCTAATGCATGACATGGCAGTAAAAAAATTCTGCCGGGAAGAACTCAAACAATACCACAGTAATAATATTTTTTGACAATTTTTAGAATAACTAGCAAAAGCTAGCAAAAATGTCCGGTGCCGGTAAAATATTGTTGTAACTTACGGTAACAAACTTCATGAACACCTCATGATTAATCTAGTCACCAAAAAGTGTAAAAAAAATGATTTTTTAGCAACAATTTTTTAACTAGTAGATTACTAGGGGATCCGCAATGCAAGTAATGTAACAACTTTGTACCAGGTCTATGTAGAGCCACATGTCTGCCACCTGAAAAAACAATCCAAATGTTACCATGGTAACAATTTTGGCAGATACACAAATCCCCCCTCCTGATGTATTCCTAAGGTTTAGAATCATGATCAGAGTAATAAAATTTCAATGTTTGATCAAATTCAGGTCAAAGTCACCATGCTTTAAACAGCTTCAGAGAGTCTGTCAAAACCCAAAAATATTCAATTGTCAGTAAAGGTTAATTGTAGCTTACCGATAAGCTTTAAACACATTTTTATTCAACCTTTAATAGTATTGTGCATTGATAAATACATAATAAGCTATTTCATTAGAGTTTCCTCAACATAAACTCCACATGTGGTGATAACATCCTCACCAAAGAGGTATTATCTAAGCCACAAACCAACAGTAAAAACTTTGATGCAATCATTGGAGTATCCCAACTAGATTTGAAATTGATTGGTAATCTACCTAGTAAAGATAAATTTACCTGACAAATCTAGTTTTGTCTGAAACATGACAATAACCCCTTACCTGTAGTAAATCCAGGATTTATCCCATCAAATCACCATAATAACTGGTCCATTTGCCTTAACTATATCCATTGATGTACTTCAGCTCCAACTTGATTGATACTGATGCTATCAACTCCAATATCTGGAAACAAAAAGCCAAAAATCTGTTGATTGATTGAAAGGGATTAATACTGGAAGATACTAATGGACTTATATTTATTTTTGGTGTTTAGATCTATTTACCATCTTTTACCCTTGTTTATCTAGTTTACAACATCAGTCCATGGATTTTGATTTTGAGAAAAGAAAGTTTTCACTATTTTACTAGGTAATTGTTTTATTTACCCAGAAATTACTTGGTAATTTACCAATGTAAAGGTAAATTAACCTGGTGCTGATAAAAAAATTAATAATTGTGTTTCTAGTATTCCAACACCTGCTGTCCCTAATGGAACTCATTCATTCCATGCAAACCTTGATGAAAAAGGAACTTTTTACAGCATCAAAAAATATTCTTACAGTTTAAATAAATTATATATTTGGAGAATCCACAGTGTGATCACAACCCTTTCAAAATTAAAGTTCATTACATTTACAGAATTTAAGTTTTTACGTTTAATTTTTGGTGATTATTGACCAAAAAGAACATTTTCTAATTTTGTTTCACTTTAAAGTCTTTTAAATTAAAAGCAGTGTTTTAAAACTTCTTTGTTAGCTATTTCTAATGATTTTTAAAAACATTTTAAGCATTTTAAACCTTTTAAATCAATGTTTTTAGCTCTTTCAAGCTCTTTTTCATGTTATTTTCTTTTGAATTTTATATGCGCATAAAATGAATTTGATTCACAACTACATCTGTTTAAGCTAAAAAAATGGTGATATTTTTAAGGTTATATTTTTGTTTTTTCCTAGAATTCTTTCTAATTATGTTTCAGGTTCTTTCACAGACCCTGCACAAGGCCTTTCAATGCTTCTGCTTTATTTTTACTTAATTTTATACATTACATTGTTTATTTTTTTTAGATTTTTGTTTTATTTTGGCTTCTTTTCAGGTTTTTTGCCTAGTTTTCTATGTTTATTTCTATGGTATTTTCTATTTTTTTTTCATGGCCTTGGTCTTTTTTTGATCTTTTAGTTATTTAGATTTGTTTTAAGTGTCATTTTTGTTTTTTTTGTATTTTTTTGTTTCTGTTCTAGATTTTTATAGTTTTCAATCTCAACATTTGTTGGTAAGATTTTTTTGTACGTTTGCATCTTCCGTTATCTTTTTTGGACAATTTGCTGGTTTGATTTGATGTACACTTGTTTTCTAAGCTTTCTAAGGATATTGATCTTTTTTGTTTTTCAATGTTTTTGTACCATATTTTTAGTGTCATTTGCTAATGATTTCATCATTTTTGTCATTTTTTGGTTTGTTTATTTTTGTATCATATCATTTTCTGTATTCTTTCTCTTTTGAGCATTTTTCTAGGTTTGTTTCCAGAGTTTCTCTAGTTATGGAGAATTATCAATCGGTTTGTTTAAGATTTATTTTTTTGTTCCTTGACAATGACAGATTATTTGTATATATCATTTAATATGTAAAAGACACTTTTGGATATTTTTCTTTGTTCTAATGTTCTTAACTAGTTTTAAATTGCTTATACTGGTTATTTCATTGTTTCATATTGATAAGTTCTTTTGAGATTTTATTTTTATATTTTTTTAGTTGTTTCTTTAATAGTTTCTCATGTGTTATGTTGTTCTAAGTGGGTAATTTTTTAGAATCTGCGGCAGTTTCTTTTATTTTATTTTTTTTTGGCATGATATTTTTTTTAGTTTTCTGATTCTGGGTGTTTCACACTCTACAGCTTAACCTCAAGTTCAAGTTTGTGGGTTGGTGTTAGAGTTGAACAAAGTAAATCATGGTGCACACACACAAACATGCCCATGAACACCCTAAGGGAAGTCCTTGTGCCCCAACAAAGCTCCTTTTGTAATTTGGAGACATGATTGATGCAGCAAATCCATGTTGCGGGGATCAGCCAAACTTTCCAATCAAAAGGTGGCTACAGACCCAGAAGTGGGGTCTGTGCAAAAAGAGTCAACCAAGGCCAGAACAGGTAATCAAACATAATACACTTCATGTTCCATGTTTTGCTTTTGTTGTAATCTACTTCAAACATAGTCTCTGCCTGTTCTCTCAGTAATCTTATGCAAAGTACTAATGTGATTTTTCAATGTAGAAAAATCATTTTATGTCCCTTTCATTGATGTTGATAGGTCTATTAAGGTGTGTTTTTGTTGATGTATAATATTTTTATTCTAGTCGCATTTTTATGTTCAAATCTGGGCATTTGTCTTTGTTCTTTAATAGGCTTGTTAATGGGGGCTTTTCTGTGTTTGTTTCTGGATCTATTTCTTTGTCTTGTTCTAGTTTCTTGTCTTATAGGTTCATTCCTTGTAGGTTCTTTCCTTGTAAGTTATTTTTTAATAAGTTCTTTTCTTATAGATTCTTTTCTAGGTTCATCAGAAAATAAAATTATTATTTTTTTTCAGGATTCTGCCCATTCCGCAATTACTTTGTCCAAGAAGGAGGGTATCATGACTTTTACAAATTCAAAAAAACGTTTATCAGTTTTTTTTCTATATACAAAATTTTAAAATGTTGTGACCCATAATAAACATTATTTAGAGTTTATAACCTTTATATGTATTATATTAACCCATATATGAATGTATGCATTGATCCTTTGTAGGTATAATTTTAATCTACAAAGGTGTAGAGCTCTTGTTTCTGGTTACAAACTCTGGTAAATTTGATCATTTTTTATAGTTATAATTGTTGAATGAAGAAACTTTAATGACTTACATTATAGTGTGAATGGTTTTAAAAAGTCATTTGAAGGCAATTTCTAATCTACAATCTCAGTACTGAAGATATGCAAAGAGGTAAATCTTCCAGAAACTGTTAGACTGTTGATTGTTGATGTGGTGAAGCCTTCCTTTGGATCAGTAATAATTAATTGAAATACTACTTCATAACTGTAAGAAGTAAATTTTATATACCACTTAATAAATAGGAAAGTATGTACATAGGGACTTCTATTAGATCAAGCTGTCTGATGAAGTAAATAATAAAAATAATAATTAACTCAAAGCTAAAACTGGCAGCAGAAAGAAGTTAAACTCCCAGATAGTGTTCTATCTGAGATTCCATGAGTTGTGGGTGGTCATTACTAAGTACTATCATACCAAGTATGAATAACACACTCAGAGTTCAACTTTCTACTGAGGGTGTTTTAGTAGTTTTGTAGTAGAATTGTGGTAGTAATGTTAACATTATTCCTACTACTTATAATATTAGCAGAAAGAGTAAAAAGGTACTCATATTACTTAAGTACAATAAGATAGATACAATAAGCAGATTAAAGGAGGTTGAATGAAGGAGGGCAGTTAGTTCAAGAAATCCCACTCAGAACACTCAGAGTTCAGCTTTCTTCAAGTTTTTTTTGGGGAATGTTTCAGGGAAACACAGAACACCCTAGTTTTGTAATGTTGTGTTCAAAAAACCTTGCTCAGAACATCCAGAGATCAATTTTATGCTATTTAGGTTCAGAGCATAGTTCAGGGAAACACAGAGCACTCAGGGTTCAACAATCTGCTAGTTTTGCAATGTTGTGGGTGGTAAGTAGAATACTACTCTGGTAGATAGGTAGTAAGTAAAATAACTAAGGCCACTAAGTTTCTTATTGGCAAGTTTCTAAAATTTGAAACTCAACAAGTTAAGGCAAACTTATAAAAAGTTTAACAAACTCGTGGGGAATATTCAAATCTGTAAGCCACTAAAAAAGCAATATGCCCACTTAGTACACACCAATTCAAAATTCACAAAATTTTAGATAGCATTGGAGCCCTAGTTCAGGAAGAAAGAAATACAGGAAATTACTTATTCCTTCATCAGTTTAAATTCTTTTAAATCCATGAACGGAGAACGGTACGTACTTAAGTATATCACTAGGTATGGTACTCAATTAAAGATGTAGTATGTACCCAAGCCCCAAACGTATGTATAAGTAGTATAATATTATTTTAAGGCAACATCCACATACCTATATATATAAGTCATAGGTATGCTCTATCTTAACTAATTTCAAATAATGTTAAAACTAATTGAAATACTTTTAATTAATACATAAGTACAATACTCCAAGTAGGTCTAATGAGAATGACCGACATTATTTGAAGTGATAATTTTTCATTTAAAAATTTAAATTGTATTCAACGGTCGTAATTTGTTTTCCAAAACAAGGGCTATTCTCGTTTTTATTGAGAAGCTTATTTTCATCATCTGTTTTTTTTGATTTATGCCAGATTACCTATGCTACACATATGGTAGGTACTGTTACCAACAGGGGCTCTTCTTGAAGACTCTTTATTCATTTTTAAATGGATTTAAAAAATCTTAAATGTGCTCTCTATCTCGCTCTCCAGCTAAGTAGATACGAGTAGGTAAGTATGGTAGCTTAGCTGTCGTAAATAATACAGCTTAAATAAGTAAAAAATAGCATACCATACCCGCTATTCATTGTAAGTGAGAAGGTAGGCAGATACTTACTCCTACATACTTACATCAAAGCAATGATCTCCATGCCTGTCTTGCTTATAACCTTGCTTGTACTTAAGTATGTACTCTATTAAATATTAATGTAGAGCTGTGTAGAGTATGGTACTTAAATAATTGTGAGTACCTACCTAATTGGAACTTGATGTACTTACTGACATACTCAACTTGAAAGTACCTGGTTGCTTACCTACATACATACTATATGGTACCCGTACCTAACATTCTTATTATGTGGTAAGGTACATACGCATGAAGGTGATTTTAGTATTGTACGTAAGGTACTTTGAAGCGTATTCTGCAAGAAAGAGCTTGTGTGAGAGAAGCAAGAAGTTGTGTGTGTGGGCACAAAAAAATGAATCAAATCAACTATATTTGATTGTTATGCTTACAAAAAAAAGGATCCGCACACGAAAAGAGGAAAAGTTCAAGAACTTCTTTTGAAGTTTAAAAACAAATTCGCTAAAATTCGAAAAGTTCAAGAAACTTGGTGGCCTTACTGGGGTATGATAGAAAATATACATTCCTACAGAGATGGCTGGAATCAGGGTTCACAAAATAGATGGCTGCCCTTCACACAACTGCTGGTACTTACTCTTGAATGAGGACATTTTTTGAATCCATTTCTGCAAACAGTGTCCAGCTCTGAAAACTGTTCCTCAACAGTGTCCAGAAGTGGACACTGTATGTAACTGCACTGGCACAAATGCAGTGCAGGCATGTCAAAAAAATTGACTGTTGGGACACAAAACCACAAGTGCATGTCTGGAGGACTGCAA